>PVNU02003178.1:1082500-1342695 GCA_003013855.2 Liriodendron chinense
ACATATGTCCACAGGTGGCATGAATGAGAGAAAGTCAGGTCCTTGTCCAGGCTATTTTGCTAAGAAGGTGGCTGCAAAATGTTCAGTTGAATTTTTAACTCCATTGAAGGCTGCATTTGCTAGGCGTAAAAAATGTAGAGATTCATTCCAATCGACGTGCTTTGGATATTTGCTAGACTTTAATGAAAGAAAATTCATCTTTCATGGATCAATTATCCATGCTTTGATGCAGAGGCATCTCGGTGACATACGGTTAAACATCCATGATTCCATTATCCATTTTGATGAGATGGAATACACTTTAATTATGATGAGATTGAAGTGGGCACCGTACGAGCCAAAAGAAGTAAAGAACGACTTACGAGACCGCTACTTTAAGAATTACGAACATATTACAAAGAAAGACTTAATGTATACTTTTGAAAGTCTCGTAGGGTTAAAAAGACATTCGCATGCCGTGAAAATTGCCCTATTATTATACGTGGAGAATTTAATTGTTAGATTGCCTGGAAAGAACAAATGTGTAAAGGATTATATTAGTTTAGTAATTAGTATTGGTGATTTTAATAAGTATCCTTGTGGTCGAGTTGGCTATGAAATTTTGAAGTACCGTGCGAATACAGCAATAAAAGCGCATTATCCAGATACATACGTTTTCTGTGGAAACACATTTGCCCTTCAGGTAAAATTAGTATTGTATTCTATTATTTTGTACATTCCAAATTCACGATATATTGCCTTATATTATTCATTTCCTTTTATATTCTTGACTCAACAGGTTTGGCATGAGTCCTTCCTATCTCTAACTGGCTCACAACGCTGGGCTTCGAGAAGGACTGTTATACATATTCCACGATTTCTCAACTGGAAAAATGAACATGATAGCGCGATCTGCAAGCGTTTCTAAAGCCTTTGAAAAAAAAATCGGTAATATGCATAGAATGTAGTTTGACAGTTTATTTTGTAGTTTTAACGCAACCTTTATGTTCTGATATTGCATTCATGTTCATCATGCAGTTTGTGAGCAGCGGGGACCTCATTCCCACTACAGATGAGAAGGAACGCGACGCTGTTATAGAAGTACAAAGAGTTATCGGAAATGCGATGGTAGTAAGTAAAAAGAGGTTGAAGAGGAAGAGGGATAGACGACAGGAAAAGTATGAGAATAAAATTATAAGGCCAAATGAGAGAGTAGTCAATACAAATGTAGATGAGGGAGAGAGCACAAAGAGGGCTGCCGAATCAGAAAAAAAGTCTAGATGAAAAAAATGTACAAGTTTTTATTAAATAAAGTAATTAAATATGCGACCGAAGTGGCTGAAGTGAAGGAGGAAAATAAAAAATTAGGTGAAAAAGTTTCTCGTCTTGAAGCCGAATTGGAGGCGGTGAAGGTATTTTAAATTCTAATTGTGCTCCACTGGTAATATATAATGCGAGTTAGATACTAACCAAGTATATATCGTGTGTCTTCAGGGAAAACGCACAACGAAAGAACGGGATGGAGTGGAAGTAGAGCCTCATTCAATTCAACGTGTTCCGGATGCATATTGTGATCGTAACGTGGATGATGTAGAGGTTTGCACTACCCTTTTCGTGTATTCTGAGGGTGTGTCAAAATTTGTGACACCCTCTCATTTTACGTGCAAGTTAGCGGGAGCTGATAATATGAAACCCGTTCGCGACCGACAATCTTCGAGGTTCCAACGCAGCCCATTCACAGAACCTCGCATCGAGAGCTGGAATTCGGCTTCACCTACATAGTGGGATTTATGGACCCGTCGAGACACCTATTGCCTGATGAATACACTATTGTCAAAGCCGCTTACGATTCGGGTACCATAATTGGTTGCATTATATTTGGGATAACGTATGGGTTGATGATGGGGTTAAGCCGCAGTTCAATGCAGGTTTCATTGCGGACCGCATTCATTTATTGTATATGTTTACTGATAAATATTTCTTTACACAGTGCATTAACGCATACGTGGATTTCCTAACGAATCGCAGAGCAAATTATCCTGTCGTGTACTCCCAGGATTGCTTATTTGTGTCCACTTGGTTCCGGGTAAATATTCATAATAAAAATAATTTGATGTCAACATATATATTAAACAACAGATTTGAAATTTATAGTTTTCTCTTATCTTACCTAAACAGGCATTGTTCTAGAAAGATGTCAATAACATATGTAAATATGCTGCAGGTGACCACAGTAATAGGGAGTCGATGCTGAATGGACTTAATCCAGCGGTTGTGGCCTTGGTTGCTTAGTCGGAAAAGACTGTGGTAGTACGACACGGTTTGTCTATAATTACATATGTACCTTTGATGGAATGTGCATGTTAGACATATGTGCTTATAATAGTTTTCATGTACTTTGTAAGTCTACTTTCCCGTCCATGTGAACAAATCACACTGATCTTTAATGGTAGTGTACCCAATGAAGAGACAAGTATGGTTAATCGACAGTATAGCCACCACTTGAAAAAGAAATTTCAAATCATATGCTCGTGGATTCACACATGGGCTTTGATGGTTAATTCATATATGTGATGACGGGAATCTGTTCTGGGAAAGTTAATTGGCATTTTGATATTGTCGAAGGGACCCCTAAACAGACGAATAGTGATGATTGTGGGGTATACGTCATGAAAGCTATGGACTTCCTATGTAGCGGGTTGGATGTACGGTTTACTTCGGTAAGGTTTCATTGTCCAGATTTCAAATCATCATGTCCTTGATCCGCTATTTACTTATTACTTTGTATGTTAAACCACAAGAAGAAGTCCCTAATTTCAGGCAAACACTAGCATTCGACTTACTTCAGTTTAAGTTGAAAAGAGTTACAAGACCGATACAATTATCTTTGGATGGAGATATTGTACAGGTCATTGAAAGCGGTCCGTTGTCAACGAAGAATGATATACCCGCAGTGAAAAAAACTCCAAGAAAGTTGCGGACACAAAGATGTTACCATGAAAGAGAGCGTAGGAATCAATTTTGATCTAGTAGATATGTAATTCACTTTGTACAGGCCATATGTATTAACAATAAGACTTTATTTTTCTTTTTTCAAGAGAAATATAATTCACTTTATACTTTGAATAAATTCATACTGAGGATTGAATTACTTGTATGCTGCACATGCATTTTATGACCTTGCATCATCCATTTTGGATGGCAAATACCATTTTTAAAATAGAAACTGGTTGTCGAATAAGGTGTAATAAGGTGTAATTGAGCACCGTGGAATCCTCTAGAGCACTATGGTATCATGCTGAGTACTGTGGAATCCCACAGAACACTATGGAATCTCACAGACCAATATGGAATCCCACAGAGCACTATGAAATCCCGCAGAACACTATGGAATCCCAATGAGCACTATGGTATCCCACTAAACACTGTGGAATCCCACAGAACACTATGGAATCCCACAGAGCACTATGGAATCCCACAGATCAATATGAAATTCCACAGAGCATTATGGAATCATGGAATCCCACTGAGCACTATGGAATCCCACTGAGCACTATGGAATCCCAATGAGCACTATGAAATTCCACTGAGCACTATGGAATCCCACAAAACACTATAGAATCCCACTGAGCACTATGGAATCCCATAAAACACTATGGAATCCCAATGAGCACTATGAAATCCCATAGAGCACTATGGAATCCCATAGAACACTATGGAATTCCACTGAGCACTATGGAATCCCACAGACCACTATGGAATCCCACTAAGCACTATGGATTCCTACAGACCACTATGGAATCCCACAGAATACTATTGGCCTGTTTGGGAGCTTGAATTTGGAATGCATTGGAATCCAAATCACAATTACATTGGAATCAAGGTGATTCCAAATTCTCATTTCTGTTTGGTTGAAATGCTCTGGAATCCAAATCTCTTATTTGGGAGCTTGTATTCGGAGGGCATTGGAATTTTTTGGTATATTCACATGACTTAGAATTGGTTAACTAAATTAGCTTTCATACTCTAAATTAGTTTATATATGAAGTATTTGATAAAATGCTTGTAATAAGCCCATTAAAATATATACTTTAGCAAAAAAAGAAGAAGTTTTGAGCTTTGGGTGGGCTACAAATACAAGGATCACAAATAGGCAACTCACCAACGATTTTCAACCGTCCGTTTAAATGTCCAACATTTCGATGGTTCAGATCATTATATTGATATGATTTTAGTATTGCAGCTGATAATTGAATTATTTTAAGGTATCATGAACATGCCATGTGTCTAATGGATTAGTAGCTTAGAGACATCTTTGTTACATGTGTGACTCTTCAACCCTCGAAAGGGAGGTAAAAAAGGCCTTTCCTCTCAATTCCATCCGAATCTCAGCATATTGCTGGGATTTCAAAACACAATAAAAATAAAGATTTGAAATACCTTCGATTCCAACTGCCTCAAATATGGATTTGAAATACTCTCATTTACCACAAAATCTAAGGTGCCAAACGGGGTGTATGGAATCCCACAGAACAGTATGAAATCCCACTGAGCACAATGGAATCCTACAGAACACTATGGAATCCCACAAAACACTATGGAATCCCATTGAACAGTATAGAATCCCACTAAATACTATGAAATCCCACTGAACAGTATGGAATCCCACTGAGCACTATGGAATCCCACTGAGCACAATGGAATTCCACTGACCACTGTTAAAATGGCTGAATAGTATGAAATCGTACCGATCACTATTGAATCCTACTGAGAACTATGAAATCCTCCTGAACACTATGAAATCCCACTTAGCATTAGGGAATCCCACTGTTCATTCTATGCTTAACCAGAGAAAGCGGGGACGGCTAAAAACCACAAATTGTTTAAGAAATCTGTCAATAGGTCTTCAGTCCACTGACGTTAACCTTCGGTCTACCGAATGAATCCATCGGTTATAACCGACAACACGAGATCGTGCCGAAGAGGGTATACGTACACTTCATTGGTGCACTGAAGAATACTTTCGGTCCACCGACAATTCGTCCAGCGTACTTCGGTTTCGAACCAAAGGTCTTCGATCCACTGAAGAAATTCGTCCAGCGTGCTTCGGTTCAAGCCAAAGGTCCTTGGTTTTTACCAATGTACACTGTCTTCAGTCTTCGACACATCAAATGTAACTTTGGTCCACCGAAGGACACGATTTCATTTTTAAAAAAGGGCTCCAACACCAATCCGACCCCACTTCAAACGGCTTTTCTTTATCCCTCTAAAAAACCCTAGCTCCCTTAGACGAACTAAACATCTTCCAAGCCTTTGTTTTCATTAGATTGGCTTTGAACAACAGTTGATAGCTACAACACTTGAAGCATTGCTCGGATTTAAGGTTTGAGAAAGATCTCGATTTGGGTTCCCCTTTAAGATTGGTGAGTTTCCAAGTTTGTCCTTCTTCCTTTCTTAGTTGCCATGATGGCCAAACGAAAGGATTCTTAGAGTAGGGCAGGCCCTAGCCGCCCTGTACGCAAGAAGAAGAAGGATGCCGCTGGGGCGTCCTCCTCTCATGGGCCTCGAAGGGGTGAGGCAACTCCCGAGTGTGGCCCTCGGACGAAAGGTTGGAATAAGTATTCATGCAGGAAGATCGCATTTGAGACTAGGGTTGACATTCCGGGCATTTTTCAGGATTTAACGATGGGGAATTGCTTACAACCCTGGGATGGGACCCCATCTTCCATCCCACCTCGGTTGCCAACGATATAACGAGGGAGGAATTCTATTCCGCTACCAGGAATCCACGATCAGATCCTCAGATGTTTGATGTAGAGGTTAACGGGATCTTATGTCGAGTTGACGTTAATGTAATTGCTACATCCATCGGGGTGCCATTAGGTCGAGTCGTGGTGAAGGAGGGTGACCCGGACTGGAGGAATATGAGAGGCACACATACCAAGTTCCTATGTGGCAATTACGTGGAGTGGGAGAAAGGAAATTGTTTAAGGTCGTCCAATCTGTTGCCAGTGTACAGTAAGTTGTATCACATTTTTGTCCACAATGTTTATCCGCGAGTGGGGAACCACACCGAGTTAACACCTTAAATGGTTGAGGTGTTGTATAGAGTGGGTAAGCAGGAGATGGTATGCCTACCGTCTATTGTTCTCACCCAAATGCTCAAGCCCATTTCCACATCACGACCCTTGAATTTGCCGTTTGGGCGCTTGGCATGTCAGTTGGCCAACCAATTTGGATTTGCCACCGTTACTTCGCTCCTAATTGTGTTTAATGAGATCAATAAGAAGAATGTGGGACGTCTGAAGGATAAGCTACCACAGGATCCTAGGGCAGGACCTTCGAATGTCAGACTTGTAGATAAGTCAGAGAGCGAAGAAGAAGAAGAACCAGAGGACGAAGAGGATGTGGCAGAAGATAAAGATGAAGACTATCAGCCCACTGTCGGCTTAGAAGAACGTATTGCAACCTTAGAGTGGGCAGTGGCGGATGGGGCAGAGCATCAGGAGCATTGGAATAAGCGGCTCTACAAGAAGATGCAGGAGATCATGTGATGCATCCAGAAGGGAGATGCGCCGCCTCCATCCCCAGTCTCATTAGATCATTAGGATCCTAGTTCATTTTTTTTTCTTTTGCTGGTTTATTTTATTGTAAGTGTTGGGTAAATGCTTTTGTTTACTTCTATGCTTTGGCTGGGGGAACAATGTAGCGGTATGGGTAAAATGTTTAAATGAATTGTTCCCATTTTGGGATCTTCATTGATTAATTTATGTAATGATGAATGCGTGCATGTATGGGCTAGAACACCTGATTTTTGCAAAGGCCTGACTTTTTGCTCTAAGCGACGGTCGGAGTAGATGCCATGCTTTCATCTAGGCCAGCTCCTTTTACATGATATAATAAGTGGTTTGCAAATACCCCAAGTTTATAAAAGGCAATTGATGCATGGTCAACCTGGCACATGTGCCTGAGATCCAAGACATAAATCACATGGGTTCTAGTTTACGGACCCCTCTCCCTGAATTTAAATCGACCCTCTTAATTCTGTTGGCCACGATATTTATTGAAAAAAGGCAAACAAGGTAGCATAACTTACACCCCGATCCATAGCTCGAGTGGTAGATTGAGTGAAGATAAACCTCGTTTCAACACTGAGGTGTGGGCCTTAGGAAGTTTTTAGTGGTCATCTTGATGAGCAGCCTAGCCCGACTTTCTTGATGGAGCATTGAATTGATGTGACTGACTTAATCAACGGCTTGGATCTTAGTCACATATGCTATGCTGGCATGTGTGACTATGTACATAAGATGTCAAGTGCGTGAGGTTTCCTAATTTCATACGAATGCGAGAGCATTTCCCATTCACACGCGGACAAGCGAATGAGAATTGAGGTTTCTATCAGATGGGCTACTTTGAAAATGAGGCCACTTCACGACTCAAGTGGGGCACAACTAAAAATAACTCATTTAACTGTGACTGCTTGAAGAGTGAAACTGCCTCGTATCTTTCAACTAGATTGAAAGCTCAGATCCTACGCACGTGTTCTATACTTCTTGCGTGTGGATATGCAGGGTTCTGCACGCGTGTGGGAATTAGCTAACATTATAGTACATATATAGTATATTCATGTAGCCGATTTGCTAAGCTGACATGCATGTGGAATCATGCCTAACATGAGATTCGAGAGCTTTCTATCAGGTGGACTATTGCAGTTAGATATTCTGACCTAAAAATCAGGCCATTCCCTCCTTAAGCGACCAATAAAAAAAACAAAGGGATGGCTAGAAAAGTTTGTTTCGTACAATGGCCTAAAAGTGCCTTTTTGTATTCTCTTCGAATCCAATGAAATTCACTTCTCATCAAATCCATGGTTTTGAAGTGAGCTAGCAAGATATCAAATAACACACACGAGTTAATATCAAATGAAAATCGTAAACATATATGATAGCAATATATCGAAGAACAAACACGAGTTAATAAAGCTATCTATAGGAAACAATGACTAATTATCTTCAAAATCCGATGCATTCCCGTCACTCTCATTTGAAATATCCGATTCGGATGCATTCTGGAGATCCGTCGTCACACCATCCATCCACACTCTCGCCACAAGACTTACCAACCTTTCGATCTCCCTCATCAGCCTTCCCAATGCCGTATCAATTTCTGCCAGCGTATCACGCCTCATGTTCAATGACTGTCGTCTAGGCACTGGAAGATTGTATCTCCTACAAATAGATGTCCATTGTTCTAGCTTGCATATTTCACGATCTCACTCAGTCCTCCTTTCCTACACATAGTAGGAGTCTTCAAGAGGTGGACGTTGGTTGGGATGCTGCCGGCCATGACCATTTAGTGGCATTTTTTCGACAGATTGAAAACTGTAAATGCGATTATTCAAGAAGTGTAGGGACTAGATAAGGAGCACATGGAATCCCACGTGATCACGCTTGTTCACCCGTGACTCTAATGACCTGTACCCTGCTCATTTCATCTTCATCGATCACTTCAGTCAGATGTATTTTGCTCAACCTGTGATCTTTAAAACTAATTTTTTATTTCAACGGATCTTAGTTATTTTTTTTTATTTTGCTGCTTTGTTTTATTGTAAGTGTTGGGTAAATGCTTTTGTTTACTTTTGTGTTTTGGTTGGGGGAACAATCTAGCGACATGGGTAAAATGTTTAAATGAATTGTTCCCAATTTGTGATCTTTGTTGATTAATTTATGTAACGATGAATACGTGCACGTGTGATTCTTACGCACAGAGAAAAGCGTAATTTTTCGAACTTCATATATACGTACACATACACAACTACATGCCTTTGTCCATTTAAGTGGTATATTACGTATACAAAATGTGTATATAAAAAAGTGTGGATTTACAAAAAGATACGTACAAAAAAAATACAAAGTGAGGCTATACGTATACAAAAAGTGACCAACGCAAGACGCAGTAATAAATTTCAGCTGATGGCCAAAAGGTAGTTGCATGTCATCCAATTGTGACCCGTTCGTCTACACTTGGAACACTTGACAGTTGGTCTCTCCTCACCTAGGCTAGTAATTCTCATTTTCTTACGTCTTCCAACAATTTTTTTTTATTCAGGTGACAAATTTTATCGCATATCGCCCTTACATCTTCAAGTGTGTCCTATTGGCTCACATCAGGGACTAGAGCTGCACACAAGCCGAGCTAGCTCGAAAAGCTCGGCTTGGCTTGGCTCGTATAAGCTCGGCTTGGCTTGGCTCGTAGGCCAGTTCAACCAAGCTCAAGCTCGATTTTTTGAGCTTGATTGAAAACAAGCCAAGCTCGAGCACGAGTGAGCTTGGCTCGGCTTGGCTCGAAGCTTGTAGCTCGAAAAAAGCTTAATCGGCTCGAGCTCGGCTCGGCTTGAGCTCGTTTAAAAATATTTATATATATTATATAATATATAATATAAATTTATATATATATAATATAATTATAAGTTATTAAGTTACAAAACCCTACCCGACGCCCGACCCCACCTCATTTTCCTCTCTTAAAAAGACAAAACCCTACCCGCTGCGCCCCCTTGCCTGCCCGGTTGCCTTGCCCCTCCGGAGTCCGGCCCTCTCTCTCTCTCTCTCTCTCTCTCTCTCTCTCTCTCTCTCTCTTCGGCTTCCTTACTCCACCCTCTAGTGGCAGTGAGAGAACACCCCAGCCCAGTTAGTGAGCGGCCGCCGGCCAGTGAGCTACCAGACCCACGAGTCCGGACTCCCGACCCAGCACCAACAACGAACGCCCCAGCCCAGTGAGGCAGCGAGTAACCAAATCAGGTAGGCTTCTTTTTATTTTTTTCTTATTTAGTTTTTATTTTTATTTTTTTAAATAGAGAATGTCAAAATGCCATTGGGTTTTTTTTTGGGTCGGGCCGTCACCCGTCCGGTCAGCTGGTTGGGTTGGGTAGGGTTTGGGTTGAGTGGGTTGGGTTAGGTTGGGTAGGGTTGGGTTGGGTAGGGTTGGGTTGGGTCGAGTGGGTTAGGCTAAGTCAGTGGGTCGAGTAGGGTTGGGCTGAGTCAGTGGGTCGGGTAGGGTTGGGTCGAGTCAGTGGATCGGGTAGGGTAGGGTTGGGTCGAGTGGGTTGGGTTTGGTTGGTTAGGGGAGGGTTGGGTCAGACTGTCATAAAAAAGAAGAAGAAGAAGAAGAAGACAGCTCGAGCTTGGCTCGGCTTGGCTTGATGAGGTCGATCGGCTTGGCTCGAACAAAGCTTGATCGGCTCGACCAGCAAGCCAAGCTCGAGCGGCTGTTTTGAGCTCGATGCTCAAGCCAAGCCAAGCTCAAGCTCAGTGGGCCATTGATCAAGCCAAACTCAAGCTTTGTAAAGCTCGGCTTGAGCTCGGCTCGTGTGCAGCTCTATGAGGGACTGGGTATATTGAATCGCGGTACATGACTTGATGTACAACTGTTGAGTAGAAGGGGGAATAATAATTATAACAATCGAGCTCATACTTGTCACATGCCGCAATTGCATGCAGACAAGGTAACATTAGCACGTTGAACTCGCCACATCCATAGTTCTCTTGACTTAGTTTCACTACATCGTATAGTCACCCCCATTAGCTTCATATTCATTCATAGATATCGCTGTGCAGGTTGTCATCCTCGCTTGGTCTGATAACTCCCGCATATGTGTTTCCGCCCAAGGTGTTGCTTTTTCCAGAAATACTTTTGCATCTTCTCGCCTTTTCAAGAAGAATTTTTGTGTCTTGCTCTTGACAATGTCGAGAAGTTTCACGATCGGGTATTCTCTTAGTTTTTTCCATAGTGCATTTCCGCTCTCAACAATGTTTGTCGTTATCACGTTGTATCTCTTGCACGGGAAAAATACAGAAGCCTATCTTTCTCTATTTACATTATTGAGCCAATCATATGCGGCAGGGTTGGCCATTGATATGATGTGCATGAGATCATTAAAACTACTTTTCCGGCACGTCTTAGCAGCCGTCCAAAAGTACTTCTTCAACGACCCATCCTTGTGGTGATGTGTTCGCTTCCCCAAGTGTAGGGTTGCAATGTAGTAATAAACTCGATAAAACCGAGGTCGATCCACAGGGACTTACGTAGGATTTCACAAACACATCCAAAAGTATCTATTGAAAGCTAATAACCAGATTTTTGTATGAATTTGATGTGAGTAACAAAATTGAATTAAATTAAAAGTAACTAATTATAGGAAGGCACTAGGGGTTCAAGGATCCACTTGTAGCAATCTTTGATGTTCAATCCGCTGTGGTTTTTCATTCTCTCAACTAGAATCGACATTAAGGTCTATCTAATCGGATGATAGAGTTGTTAAACCAAACAATCTGTCATATGTAAGTTCAATGCATAAGATTCACTCAATGTAGGCTGAGCTGAGCATGCTCAATTGCATAGGTCATTCCCCTTTCCAAAGGTCCAGTTTACAATCATGGCCATCCTCAAATCCTGTCATAAGACAAGGCTAGATCATGATTTGAACTTGATTCAAATCACATGCACAATCCCTTACATAATTCAGAAAATCAGAAAAATAGAACTTTGGTAGGAAGTCCCTTCATGAAGATCATAGTACTAGAGGGCACTCCGATTCCTCGGATCATACAGGTCTAGACTGATACAAACCAATTAAGAAGTTAAGTAATTCTCCCAAACGTCCATGAGTCATCATAAGACTAAGAAAAACTACTTAAAAACTTGTATAAACTTCAAACCATAGTTCATAATCATGAATTCCACACTTAAAACCAACTGAATACGAATTGAAACATCTTGGATCCACTACAAGCTTCACCTCTTAGCCCTAGCTAAGAGGTTTAGCTGCTCATGATCCAAGGAAACATGAAACAACTAAAAAAATCATAAAAACAACAAAACAAACTAGAAGGAGTTGTGGAACTCCGAAATTCACTTCCGCCGCCTCCAAGCTTGCTTAAACCCTTCCAAGATACCTTAGGAACGATCCCTAGGTGTCCTTTTATAGTGAGGAGGCTCCGTAACTTCAGAAAGATCGAGAATCTGCGTAAGAGTTATGCAGTGCGCAGAGAAAATCGGCGCCAAAATAGCAGTTTTTATCCTGAATTACATGCCCGACCTGTCGGACTGGGCTGGCCGACCGGTCACGACCGGTCGTGCTTCAATAGGGAGACCATCCAGCAACCTCTGGAGAGAAGAAAACTCTGGCCAAGACCGGTCGGCCTTGCTATTTGTTTGGGTCCAGCGAGCACAGCTGACCGGTCGAGAATGGTCTGGCTCCCTTGGCCGACCGGTCTAGACCGGTCGGCAGTCTTCATCAATTTCTTCTTTCTTTCTTCTTTTCTTCTTTCTTTACTTTCCTCTCTCATTGCTTCCTTCTTTCTTTCGGCCCACCTTGGGTCTTCGTCCAAGGTTCTTAATAAGCTCTTTTCATCTTCAATTAGGTGGAGTCCACTCTCAATCCTGTAATCACAAAACATGCATTAGATTAGTCTATAAACCATGCAAACAATGAGTGATGAATTGGGGTTAGAATATGCACAATTAAGAGCTCAACATGATGCATCATATTTGAGAAGAGATGGTGTGCATAGTAACCATGAGCTATAGTAGGGAATACGGATTTCACTTAGTTGATTAGACCTACATGACGATCCGATATAATAACAATCTCCTCCAGGAGAGGCTCAATTGCCCGCTTTAAGTTTTCAAGGAACCAAAGCCAACTACTGTTATTCTCTGACTCACCAACCCCATATGCTACGGTGAGAATGCGATTATTTTCGTCCAACGCATGGCGGTGAACAGTACACTTTTATACCTCCCTTTCAAGTGAGCCCCATCCAAGTACAAAAATACAACCGAAAACTTTAAATACATTGTCCAAGAGCAATAAAGCATCTCTGGAAGCAATTCATTTCGTTGTCTATTTGTAAATTCGTTACCGTACCCTCATTTACCTTTGTCAACTCGTGGAGATAGGTAGGGAGAACTTTGTACGAATCTTCAAATGATCCTATAATCATACTTCTTGCAGCTACGATACCTTTATACGCTTTCATATAACTGAACTCAACGTTGAACTCTTTTTCTATTCCAAATTGTACATCTTATGGCCTACATGTTATGCCCTTCCTACATCTTAATCGTTGCTTGACCATGATGTCTTCTTGTACCTTCATAAGTTGCATTACATTTACCATGACTACCATCCACAAAACTTGCCTGGAGATAACTGATTACATCGGAGGACTGGCTACATGTGTGTTCTGATCGGTATGTCTTTATTTTAAAAGCACCACCATTGTCCAACAATGATGCATGCAACCTCTAACCACAACTATCAATTAGACACTTAATCGTGTATCTCTATTTGTTTGATTTCAATACCTTATATTGAAAATGGTTTCACATCATAAACTTACAAAGCGTTAATTATAGCCGAGGCTTGTCTTTGTACATTTGTCCAATGGCTAACTTACTTGGTTCATCAACAAAATCATGATATACCGGACAATTCACGTACATTGATGCCGCATCGAGGTCAAGTATCTCATGTGGAGATATTTCATCGTGCTCAATGATGACATCCATTGGAGTCTCAGCAAGCCTTAAAAGGCAATTACGGACACCAGTGGATGGACATGGGATGTCTGCACTAGCCGATGATGGAATGTGCGCTTAGTCTTAGCTATGAATGGGTCGAAACAATGGCGCATCGAAACTCTCCAAACTCGAATCTTCCTAATGTGCATCACTCGATAGAGTAGGGATATTTGTACTAGCCGATGAAGGAATGTATGGGCTATGAATAAGTCGGAACGATGGCACATCAAAACTGTCCAAACTCGGATTTTTCTAATGTGAATCACTTGATGGAGTAGGGATATTTGCACTAGTCGATGAAGGAATGTATGCATAGTCTGGCTATGAATGAGTCGAAACAATGGCGCATCAAAACTATCCAGCATTGGATCTTCTTGATGTGCATCACTGGATGGAGTACGAATATTTGCACTAGCCGATGAAGGAATGTACACATAGTCTCGGCTATGAATGAGTCGGAATGATGGCGCATCGAAACTATCCACCCTTGGATCTTCTTAAACCGCATCACTCGATGGTCGATGGGGAATATTTGCACTAGCCGGTGAAGGAATGTCCGCATAGTCTTGGCTATGAATGAGTCGGAACGATGATGCATTGAAACTGTTCAAACTCGGATCTTCTTGATGATCATCACTCGATGGAGTACATATAACTGCACTACTCAATTTAGGTGTCTCGAAACTGCCCGTCCTCGGAACTTCTGAACGTGCCCCACTTAATGTAACGCCCCGAATTTACCGTAATTATTTTAAAATTTTCTGAAATTTATTTCTATTTTTTTATTATTATTAAATACCGGCCATTGATATTAAAATTCAAATAATGGGACATCTGTAGGAGATCATATGGAGTACCCTTTATTAAAGTTGCTTAGAATGACCTCATTAACAATGTAGAAGAGTTATATTTCGTTAAACTCGAATATTTGCAAAAATTACAAAAATGCCATTAGTTAAACTTAAGTTAAGATGCCATTTTTAAGTATTATAGTTTCTGACGATCACTTTCATGCAAAATCCTGGATTTGAGCTTTTGGGCACATATTAACCATACACATCAAATTTCAGCCCTTAAATCATAGTAGAAGTGGTCTAATTGTCAAATCAGCCCTTAACCCTTGATTTTCATGTTCATCGAGTGAGGAAAGTAGATGGTTAGTCGTAGTCGAATATTTCTCTTCATATGAATGACTTGGATCGTCTTTATTATGGACCAATAGTGTGATTTGATTGCCCCACATTGATAAGCCTCTTTCTTATGCGCAAAGTTATCCCGTTCTAAAAATTAACGAGTTACCAACTCTTCTCAAATTTGAACCTTTCAATTTACCCACTTCTCACCATCAATCGCTTCTCAAATTTGGACCATCCATTATACTCATATGACTATGAGTTTACACAAAATTTGGACCTCGATCTACAATCCTACACCGTTGAACCACAAAGCCAGCCGCTTCCTTTTCCGCCAAAAGTTGAAATTTCAGATCTAGGCATTCCTCACCATCAATCAACCACTAAACTTTGTACAATTGTTTGCCTATCATGACTACATATTTTTTCAAAAATTTAGGCCCTGATCATCAAGCGTAGACCGTTAATTGAGATATAGCCCATTTTAGCACCCGTTAGGCCATTTTTAAGGATCGGCCAATCTAGAATGTGGATCATCAAGAAATTTACGTATTCTGACTCTACTCTTCGAGCTTGATAAGATGAAAGGATTGGAATTGATCAAAGATCATCCAAATATTGAGATTTGAGAAACCCACCTCGAGTGGTTGTTACACAAGACCCCGTGTGCACATCCCTCTCCATATTTCTACTACGCACCTCCAAACCCTAATTCCAACCCTACCTCTATATATAGGCCCCCTCTTAGCCAAAGGTGACCCCCACCCACGAATTTGAGAGAGGGAGAGGGAGAGAGAGAGAGAGAGAGAGAGAGAGAGAGAGAGAGAGAGAGAGAGAGAGAGAGAGAGAGAGAGAGAGAGGTAAGAGAGAGGAGTACCATCTTGCTATTATTTCATCATTTTATATCTCTAATAAGTCGAAGATCATAAGGTAAGAACTCCTTTAAGATTGGATTAATAATTTCATGTTTTGTAGGTTAATAATTCTTATGTGTTTTTGTTTACATGTGTTTATTTATTCTCTCCTTAGTTAGCTATATACGAATGCTTTTAGATACTTTTTTTTCCATCTCATGGTGATGAGGATATTCATTGGACTTAGAGAACTAGTAAGGAATAGAATTATGTTTGTTACACATATGAGATTTGTATAACCATCTTATGTTTGTTAGGATATTCTTTCTATACTGTATAAAGAATAGTTGTGACTGTCTAATGGAGATTCTTATATTGCTATATTCCTTTTATATATATGGATGGACCCTGATCTGTGGTGATGGATATCGGAACACCTGGTTAAGAGGTTGCCCTAACCTGAGACGATGCTTTTAGCTTATCCGGTTAAGTGGCCACTCTGATCTGTGGTGGTGGTATCAAGATCGCCCGATTAAGTGGTTGTTAAATCCATTTATTACTACTATTATTATTATATTTACTAGTATTATTATTATTCCTAAAGTTGTTAAGGATCTCCATAAGATGATAGTTGAGTATAGTTGTTATGAAGCTTAATAGTACGGGCCGCCATCCTGGGATGTGATGCGTCGGTTACGACTATTTTGATGAGTGATGAACCATAAGGAAGGATGTGGTGGTACCAAAGGTTGGTTAGACGATAAGTGGCTTGGTGTAAATTGGAAATAATAATAAAGAATGGCTAACTCATGCATGCACGTGGCTCCATGTGGGTGTATGGATTTGAGAATAGGCTAGAGCGTCCTACTTCTCCCATACACTGTCACGTGTGGATTTGGGCTATGAGCATCCCGTTTCTCACGTGGTCGGGCAAAATTATGGGCTTGCATGTCCCAAAACCCTTGGCGGCATGTCTAAGGATTCCTACGCTGGGTTATGCATTATCATGCATTGCATTAAGAAAGAATAATGGATGTTTTGTTATGATTTTTATGCGAGTATTATTTCTATCCTTAAAGTAGTTCTTCACTATGCCGCTTTTGATGGTGTTTTGTGGAAATAATTTAGAACATGTAGGTAACGATCCTCAGGAGCTCGAGCCTCAAGGAGACGATTATGATGACTCGTGGGAGCAGATGGTGGAAGACGAGACTGCATAATCATTCATAGTTATAGCATTTATTTAGTATTTGAAATTGTAATAAGCCCCAATGGGAGGACGTAGTTATGAACATGGTGTTTTATTGAATGATGGTTACATGGTTTGATGATTTAGTTTAGTTAATGAAATAATATATAAGTTTGGTTTCACCGTCTTGCTCTTAATTTTCAAATAGTATGAAATGTGCATGTTTGTGTGAAAATTATATAAGGGGTATAACCCTCACACATTCCAAATAACCTTGGGAATTCGGCCGTCGTGATGTATACGGGAGCCGAAATCTTGGGGTGTTACACTTAATTAACCAGGAACATCTTCACGGACTATTGAATGAATGTCAATGCAGTCTTTTCTATATACGGACGTATCCACAGTTGGTATAGGCTCATTTAAATGTACCACCACAGGATCATAAAATACACCTTTATGTCTGACTTTCTTCACAAACATAGGTGGCTGAATTTTCGGGTTCTGAGCGAAAATAAACATATATGCTGTGACATCGTCATCATATCTGATCAGTTGTGGACGAAGTGATACGGAGTTAGGCGAGTGTTTGCTCCCCAGGTGTAGGGTTGCGATGTAGTAATAATTCAAAAAAATCGTGTATCGTCCCACAAAGATTTATATGTGGGTATTCTCAGAATTTATCTAAAATAACCTATAATCGAGATCCTATTAAGAACTAAAGCTGGAAAATAATGATTTGAAGTAAAACAGTGATTATGAGAGGTAATAACAATCTAAAAAGGCACTAGAGTGCCTAGGATCCACTTTTGATAGTTTTCACTGCATCAACACAACTAGGTCTGTCATAACACAATCGGAATCGAATTCATATCTCTATCTTATCGGAATATGGAGCGGTTCAATTAACTCTTATTTAAAACAGTTGCTTGTTCATTGATTCAATTCCCACAACAATGCTCAGGCCTTGGGCACACTCAATTATATAGGCCAAGCCTCTTTCCAATCTAGTTGGGATTCACAACCATAGCTTTCATCAAATCCTATCACTAGACTTGACTACGATCAATGATTAGAACTCTAATTAAATCAAAATCAACAAACATCTATCTCAAATTATCTCAAAAGATAAGAACTTTAGTTTGAATGAGTTCCCACATGAAGATCACGCCATTGTACACAAGGTAATTAAATGGTCTACCATGCCCGGAGTCGATGATAAATCAATGAGCTACATAAGCATAAACAATGCCAAAAAAGGTAACCTACTAGGTTTAGATTCACTAAGAAGCACATGAGTCCGGAGTCATCAAGAGATCAAAGCAAAATATGAACTAGTACTTTATTCAAACTCAAATTAAACTAAATTCTTCAATTAAAACATGAAAAGGAAACCTAAATTGTATCAATCCATAAAAAATAAATCAAAGGCTTCACCTCTTAGCCCTAGCTAAGAGGTTTTAGTTCATCTCTAACACCCTTGAACTAGAAGCCTCAAAAACCATAAAAATAACTAAAACTAGAAGAAAAATTAAGAAAACTTAAAGTAGAATCCGTCTCCTAAGCCTCTTTGATGTTCCCCACGTCCTAGTATGCCCAAAAAAGAGAGTGGAAGAGTCATTTTATAGCTTTGATCTAGTTAAGCTTATAAATGTAGATTTTCTTTCACTTTTCTTCCTCTGTCTCAGTTGCTTCTTTGCTCCACCTTTGGTCCTTTGTTCATTTGATCTTCAAGGTGTGTAAGAAGTGCTTTTTATCATCATATAAGTGGGATCTCTCTTTTATTCCTACAATCACAAAACCATGCATTAGTTGAGTTTTTAAACCATGAAAAACATGCATAATGAGTGATGAATTGGGGTTAGAATATGCACAATTCAAAGCTCAACAACGAGGGGTAGATGAACTTTATTCTAACCTCATATTTCAAACGTGTCGTGCCAATGATATTGTGAATCTTAGATACAAGATCCTCATATCTTATTTTATTGCTTACCATAATAAACTAAGAATCGCCACTATTGTACTCCCATCTTCATTCGTTTACTAGCTCACCATCATAATGGCAGCATATAGGCGGCGTAACTGTCATATTCAAGGATTCTTGTGCCTGAAACGAAAAGGTTTAGTTGTAAGCCTTAAAAGATACATTTATGCCTCTAGGATAACCAATCTTGTTGCATAAGTATCTTAAAGTGAAACAGACCATCCTTGTTGTGAAGATATCATTCCCAAGTCAAGGTATAAAGCGAAGACCATCCAATGATGCTTTTCGTTATCCACAGTGGCCAGTGGGAATCCACAGTGCCAAGGGAAATCCACAGTGTTCAGTGGGAATCCACTATGCCCAGAAGGAATCCACTATGCCTAGTTGGAATCCTTAGTTCTAGGGGGATTCCACAATACTCAGCAAGAATCCAACCCACATTTGGGCATCCACCCATTACACTTTTCTACTTCCTCAAGCACATTACCATTCACATTACCATTTACATAGAGAATCAGTTAAAGAGATGATTTACCTATTTTCATTTAGCGGACAATTGTTGTGGGCCCAAACTTTCTTCTCTGTTACAATCTACTCCAATCATTATCTTAAACGTGCATCACTACATGGAGAATCGGATGATGACCATTGGAATCACACGAAGAGGGAAGAAGAATGGTCCATCGACGTCGTTGATGAACGGATAGCATGCATTGCCTTGGTGGGACCTCCAAACCCAACTTCGAAACCCTCTTTCGCTTTCTTCATAGGAAGAATGCGGTGGATCCCCATACAACGTGTTTCGCGTCAATGGCCCCACCCTTTAAAAACGTACAAGATCTTATATGGGGCAAATTGGATGTGAGAAGACAAATCAAATCCATTCATATAAAAAGGGTTTTAATTACGAGTCATTGGAGAAATTTTTAAGGAAAGGGTCAATACCGGTGGACCACAGCGGTGCAAAAAATTTGTAGTAATGAGAATCATTGACACTGTTTGGGCCACACACAACCTCTGTTGGATTTGTAAAAATCCCTCACGTGGGTTTCGAAATACCCCATTTATTGTGAATGGCTCAGATTGGCCATTCCATGGGCAAAAACGTTGATTTTGTGGGCCACACTTTCTTCACTTTAGAAGGCTTCGAAAGTCTTGTGCTAAAAGCAACTCCATACGTTGAGCAGGTGGTTAGAGGGGCAAAACCGACCACAAAACTTTCAATTTCTCGTGAAAATGCCAATTTGGAAACCTTGCATGAGAAATTGAAGTTTTAGTTAAAATAGCCACACCTCGGGGCTAATGTAGTGAAAATCCCCGGATTGGCTACCATCCCACCAGTACCTATTTAGAGATGGACAGCTATGTTAGGGGCTCTGTGGGGCCCAATGCAAGTTATATGTTTTATCCATGCCATCCATCTATTTGTAGATGTCACTTTAGGCCAAAGGCCCGAAAAGGAGGTTGATAAAAGTTTCAAGTGGTTCACACCACATGAAGCAGTGGGGATTTAAAGAACACCATTGAAAACTTCCTGGGGGACACAGAAGGTTTTGGATCAAGCTCATATTTATGTTTTCCCTTTGTATAGGTCTGTTTGACTTTATAGACAGGTTGGATGGAAGATAAACATCACGGTGGGCCCTAGGATTCTTTTCAATAGTAAGAGTTCAATCCTCACTGCTTCATGTGGTGTGGTCCACTTGAGCCTTCAATCTGCCTAATTTTCGTGTTTATGTACTAAAATTATCTTTCAAAATAGATGGACGACGTGGATAAAATATATAACTTACGGTGGGCCCATAGATCCCCTGACATGACCATCCCCCTCTAGACAGGTCCTGGTGAGGGTAGTACCCAATCCACGCCCGATGCGTACGAGTAACTCAGCACTGCTAGGCATACTGAGTGAACTCTATGAGGTCCACCATGGTTTATGAATTTAATCCACTCCTTCCATCTATTTTACCAGATAGGGCTTGAGCCCAAAAGTGAAATATATTAAAAGCTCAAGTGGACCACACCATAGGAAACTGTGTGAATTGAACGTCTACTATTGAAATATTCTTGAGGGCCACAAAAGTTTTGGATCAAGCTGATATTTGTGTTTTCCCTTCATCCATGTATGTGTGGTCTTATCAACAGGTTGGATGACAAATAAACATCACCGTGGGACCAAGAAAGGTTTCAACAATGGAAATCATTATTCCCACTATTTCTTAGGGTGTGGTCCACTTAAGCTTTGGATAAGCTTCAAGTTTGGGTTCAACCGCTAAAATGATATGGAAAACGGATGAACGTCATGGATAAACCACATACATTCAATGTGGGCCCAATAAAGTTTACTCAGTACAATAAAAGCGTATAGTTACTCGGTACACAATCTGATTTCTTGAAGGGATTCCTGCACTCAAAATCTAGGTGGAGCCCACCATGATGTTTGCGAGAAATCCAGGCTATCCATCCGTTTCCTAAGATTATTTTAGGACGTGCTCAAAAAATGAGCCAGATCCAAGACTCAAGTGGGCTGCACTAAAGGAAAAGGTAGGTAGGGAGTGCATTTGTTTCATCTACACCGCCCATCCATTTTGATATGTCAAAATCTTCATTTTTTATTTTATCAAACTTCTCAGTTTAATTTTTTTCAAAAAAGAAAATCTTAATTTTTTTTTTTAAATTGTAATTTTATTTAAAACTTATTAAATTTTATTCAAACTTCTCAATGTTTTTTCAAAATGCTAAATTTTTTTTTTCACAATGTCAATTTCTTTCAAAAATCTCATTTTTCTCAAGCATTGTTAATTCTTTTTCCAAACTTCTCAATTTTATTTTTCAAAATCACATTTTTTTAATAAACTTCTCAATTTTCAGAATTCAAAATGTCATTTTTTTTCAAAATCTCATTTTTGTTTTTATCAAACGTCTCAAAATTTTTCAAAATACAAAATCTCAATTTCTTTCTAAAAATCACATTTTTTTTCAAAATTTATTTATTTTCAAACTTTTAAATTTTATTCAAACTTCTCAATTTTTTTCAAAACGTTAATTTTTTTAAAAATGACAAGTTCTTTCAAAATTTTAGTTCTTTTTTAAATCTCAATTTTCTTTTCAAAATCTCAATTTTTCTTAAAACATTATTAATTTTTATTACAATTTTTTTAAAACTTATAAATTATATTCAAACTTCTTAATTTTTTTTTTTCAAAATAACAATTCTTTTTCAACTTTGTTTTCAAAATGTCAATTTTTTATTATCAAAATCTCATTTTCTATCAAATATCTCTTTTTTTTTTTCAAAATACAAAATCTAAAGTTCTTTTTAAAAATCACAATTTTTTTTTCAAACTTATAAATTTTATTCAAATTTCTCAATTTGATTCAAAATGCCAATTTTTTTAAAAATGTCACCTTCTTCCAAAATTTCGGTTCTTTTTAAATCCTAATTATTTTCAAAATCTCGATTTTTTCTATATTTCAATTTTTCTTAAACATTGTTAATTTTTATTGCATATTTTTTCAAACTTATTAATGTTATTCAAACTTCTTAATTTTTTCCAAAATGTTAAATGTTTTTCAATGTTAATCTCTTTCATAATCTCTTTTTTTTTTCAAATCTAATTTTTTTCTCAAGCATTGTTTTTTTTTTTTTCAAACTCATCAATTTTCATAATTCAAAATGTCATTTTTTTTCACAATCTCATTTTTTATTATCAAACTTCTCAAATTTTTTTTCAAAATACAAAATCCCAATTTCTTTTTAAAAAGCACAATTTTTTTTTCGTACTGATAATTTTATTCAAACTTCTCAATTTTCTTTTCAAAATTTTAATTTTTTTTAAGAATGACAATTTCATTAAAAAATTTGGTTCTTTTTAAATACCAATTTTCTTTTCAAAATCTAAGTTTTTTTAAATCTCATTTTTTTCGTAAACATTGTTAATTTTATTACAATTTTTCAAACTTCTCATTTTTTTTTCTTCAAAATGTTAATGTTTTGAAGAATGATAATTTCTTTCAAAATTTTGGTTCTTTTTTAAATCCCGATTTTCTTTTCAAAATCTTAGCTTTTTTAAATCTCAATTTTTCTTAAACGTTGTTAAATTTATTACAATTTTTTTCGAACTTATAAATTATATTCAAACTTCTTGAATTTTTTTCAAAATTGCAATTCTTCTCTTCGTTTTCAAAATGCCAATTTTTTTTCAACATCTCATTTTCTATCAAATTTCTCAAATTTTTTCAAAATACAAAATATAAACTTCTTTTTAAAAATCACAAATTTTTTTCAAAACCTATTTTTTTAAAACTTAAAATTTTTTTTCAAATTTTGCAATTTATTTCAAAATGCCAATTTTTTTAAGAATATCAACTTCTTTCAAAATTTCATTTCTTTTTTAAATTCTAATTATTTCAAAATCATGGTTTTTTTACATTTCAATTTTCTTAAACATTAATAATTTTAATCGTATTTTTTTAAACTTATAAATTTTATTCAAGCTTCTTAATTTTTTTTTTTTTGCAAATCACAAATTTTTTAAAATTTTTTCAATTTTTGTTTTCAAAATCTCATTTTATTATCAAATTTATCAATTTCTTTTTTCAAAATACGAATCTCATTTTTTTTTTTCGAAGTCTGTTATTTCAAACTCATAAATTTTATTCAAACTTCTCTATTTATTTCGAAATGCTAGATTTCTTTTAAGAATGTCAATTTCTTTCAAAATTTTGTTCTTTTTAAAATCCCAATAAATCTCAATTTTTCTTAAACATTGTTAATTTTTATTAAACTTCTCAACTTTTTTTTCAAAATCCAATTTTTTTTTTTTTTACTATCCGTTTGTGTTGTAAAATTTTGAATTTTCAACGGTCTGCGTTCGTCGTACAATCGAAGAAGGTTCGTCATACTTCTACGCAGGATTCAGACGCAGATAACGTTTCGACGGATTATATTCGTCGTACTATTTACGGCGGCTTTTGACCGTCGTTAAATTACTATTATCGACGGATTTTGGTACGTCGTAAACGTTCGTCAATTAAGCCCGCCAAAGCGGGCGTTGGTGCCAGTTACCGACGGACTTTCCGTATTTGCGATGAATGTAGTTCGTCGTTTGATTTAATGACGGACATTAGCCGTCGTTAACCAAGCTGCTTTTTACGATTAATCAATTCCATCGTTAAACCATGCATTTTGGTGTCGTTTTTTTGCTGTTTTGGCGTAGTGTCATATTAGTCGTAGGTCCCAAAACTCAGCTCAGTATATGATTTAAGTGTACCATACGATTGAAAACAATGTATAAGGGATATCTCTTACAATTGTCTTTGTATGGCCCGCCTAAATCACAAACCGGGCCAACTTTTGGCCCTTACGACTAAAATGGAGTAATACACCTAGTGATCGAAGTGGATTTATATAAATATTAAGGTGGGGCATACCAATTCTTGAAGTTAATTAATGTCATTCTCATTATGACATCATTGATGATAATTGGTGGTAAAGGAATTTAAAAACATAACTTTTAGCAATGAATCCAAAATGGTTGAAAGGGTGGTAATTACCTCCTCCGTACCTTTCTCCAAACAAACCTACTTTATGCATTTACTGTCAATTCCCACCCTTTACCGCTAATTCCCACAATAGGTTGAATGGTAAATAAACACTACGGAAACATTAAGGTGCGCCCTAAGAAAATTTTAATGGTAGAATGGTCAATCACCATTGTTTCTTATGGTATGGTCTACCTGATAGTTGGATCTGCTTCATTTTTTTGCATAATGTCATATGGTCCACCTAACAATTGGATATGCTTCATTTTTTTTAATAATGCCCTAAAATCATATGGAAAAAATGGATGAACAACATGGATACATGATAAATACATGAAGGTGTGTCCCACGATAACCCACGATGAGGGCCGCACCGTCTTGGATGAGGCTTACAATGATGTAGCTAGAGACAACGGTCATGTAAGAGATACGTGGCCACCATGATGTATATGTTTTATCCACGCCTTCCATCTATTTTGAAAAATCATTTTAGGGCATGATCCAAAAAAGGAGTCATATTTAAGATTCAAGTGGACCACACCACAAGAAGCAACGGGGATTGAACTCCTATCGTTGGAAACTTCTTAGGGCCTATCATGGTATTTATTTTCCATCCAACTTGTTCATAAGATCAGGTAGACTTGTAAGAAGGGAAAACATAAATATCATCTTGATCCATAACTTCTCTAACTCCCAAGAAGTTTTCAATGGTTGTCTTTCAATCCCCGCTGCTTCCTATGGTATGGTCCACTTGAGCCTTCAATTTGCCTTCTTTTTTGGCCTCATGCTTAAAATGATCTTTCAAAATAAATGCATGGCATGGATAAAACATATACATCACGGTGGGCCCCACGGAGCCCTTGACATTACCGTCTATCCCTAACTATGTCCAGTACCGAGTTGATGCTATGGCCCACCATGACATAGGTTTTTTATTCACACCGTCCATCCATAGGGCCTGAGTTTAAAAATGAGGAAGATCCAAATCTCAGGTGGCCCACACCACAAGAAATAATGGTGATTAAACGCACACCAAACTTTTTAGGAACCACCATGATATTGAGTTGCTGTCCAACCTATTAATTAGGACAAATATAAACTGGATGAAGGGAAAACCTAAAACTTTTGTGCCCCACGAAGATTTTAATGGTCTAGTTCAATCACCACCGTTTCCTGTGGTGTGGTCCACTTAAGATCTGGATCTGCACCGGGTTAATGACATAAATGAGCGGGCAAAATGGATGTACTCCATGTATATGAGAGTGGATTAGGTGAGACCCCTGACCTCACCCAAGACGGTGCAGCCCTTACATCAGGGTTACCATAGGACCCATATTGATGCATGTATTATGTATTTACACCGTCCATCCGTTTTTCCAGATCATTTTATGACATTACCTTAAAAATGAAATAGATCCAATTATCATATAGACCATACCATAGGAAATAGTGTTGATTGACCATTAATGGGCCACAAAAGATTTGTATCAAACTAATATTTATTTTTCCCCCCCTTCATCCAGGCATATGTAACTTAACAAATTGGATGGTAAATAAACACTATAGAAACATTAAGGTGCACCCTAAGAATTTTTTAATGGTAGGATGGTCAATCACTACTTTTTCTTATGGTATGATCCACCTAATAATTGGATCTGCTTCATTTTTCAGATAATTCACTAAAATGATCTGGCAAAACTGATGAACCCGATGGATACATAATACATACATCAAGGTAGGCCCCATAATAACCCCATGGTATGTAACACCCCAAGATTTCGGCTCCCGTGTACATCACGACGGCCGAATTCCCAAGGTTATTTGGAATGTGTGAGGGTTATACCCCTGACATAATTTTCACACAAACATGCACATTTCATACTATTTGGAAAACGATAAGCAAGACGGTGAAACCAAACTTATATATTATTTCATTAACTAAACTAAATCATCAAACCATGTAACCATCATTCAATCAAACACCATGTTCATAACTACGTCCTCTCATTGGGATTTATTACAATTTCAAATACTAAATAAATGCTAGAACTATGAATGACTATGCGGTTTCATCTTCCACCATCTGCTCCCACGAGCCATCATAATCGTCTCCTTGAGGCTCGGGCTCCTGAGGATCGTTACCTACATGTTCTAAATTATTTCCACAAAACACCGTCAAAAGCGGCATAGTGAAGAACTACTTTAAGGTTAGAAATAATAATCGCATAAAAATCATAACAAAACATCCATTACTCTTTCTTAATGCAATGCATGATAATGCATGACCCAGCGTAGGAATCCTTAGACATGCCGCTAGGGGTTTTGGGACACGCAAGCCCATAATTTTGCCCGACCACGTGAGAAACGGGACGCTCATAGCCCAAATCCTCACGTGACAGTGTATGGGAGAAGTAGGACGCTTTAGCCTATTCTCAATTCCATACACCCACATGGAGCCACATACATGCATGAATTAGCCATTCTTTATTATTATTACCAATTTACACCAAGCCACTTATTGTCTAACCAACCTTTGGTACCACCACATCCTTCTTTATGGTTCATCACTCATCAAAATAGTCGTAACCGACGCATCACATCCCAAGATAGCGGCCCGTACTACTAAGCTTCATAACAACCATACTCAACTATCGTCTTATGGAGATCCTAACAACTTTAGGAATAATAATAATAATAGTAAATATAATAATAATAGTAGTAATAAATGGATTTAACAACCACTTAATCGAGCGATCTTGATACCACCACCACAGATCAGGGTGGCCACTTAACCGGACAAGCTAAAAGCATCGTCTCAGGTTAGGGCAACCTCTTAACCGGGTGTTCTGATATTCATCACCACAGATCAGGGTCCATCCATATATATATAAAAGGAATATAGCAATATAAGAATCTCCATTAGACAATCACAACTATTCTTTATACAGTATAGAAAGAAAGGTGGTCCCTTTAAAGATGGTTACACAAATCTCATATGTGCAACAAACATTAATCTATTCCTTACTAGTTCTCTAAGTCCAATGAATATCCTCATCACCATGAGATGAAAAAAAAAGTATCTAAAAGCATTCATATATAGCTAACTAAGGAGAGAATAAATAAACACATGTAAACACAAACACATAAGAATTATCAACCTACAAACATGAAATTATTAATCCAATCTTAAAGGAATTCTCACCTTATGATCTTCGACTTATTAGAGATATAAGATGATGAAATAATAGCAAGATGGTACTCCTCTCTCTTACCTCCCCCCCCCCCCCCCCCCTCTCTCTCTCTCTCTCTCTCTTTCTCTCTCTCCTTCTCTCAAATTCGTGGGTGGGGGTCACCTTTGGCCAAGAGAGGCCCTATATATAGAGGTAGGGTTGGAATTAGGGTTTGGAGGTGCTTAGTAGAAATATAGAGAGGGATGTGCACGCGAGGTCTTGTATAACAACCTCTCGAGGTAGGTTTCTCAAATCTTAATATTCGGATGATCTTTGATCAATTCCAATCCGTTCATCTTATCAAGCTCGAAGAGTAGAGCCAGAATACATAAATTTCTTGATGATCCACATTCTAGATTGGCCGATCCTTAAAAATGGCCTAACGGGTGCTAAAATGGGCTATATCTCAATTAACGGTCTACGCTTGATGATCAGGGCCCAAATTTTGGAAAAATATGTAGTCATGATAGGCAAACAATTGTACAAAGTTTAGTGGTTGATTGATGGTGAGGAATGCCTAGATCTGAAATTCCAACTTTTGGCGGAAAAATGAAGGGGGGGCTGGCTTTGTGGTTCAACGGTGTAGGATTGTAGATCGAGGTCCAAATTTTCTGTAAACTCGTAGTCATATGAGTATAATGGGTGGTCCAAATTTGAGAAGCGATTGATGGTGAGAAGTGGGTAAATTGAAAGGTTCAAATTTGAGAAGAGTTGGTCACTCGTTAATTTCTAGAACGGGATAACTTCGCACATAAGAAAGAGGCTTATCAATGTGGGGCAATCAAATCACACTATTGGTCCATGATAAAGACGATCCAAGTCACTCATATGAAGAGAAATATTCGACTACGACTAACCATCTACTTTCCTCACTCGATGGACATGAAAATCAAGGGTTAAGGGCTGATTTGACAATTGGACCACTTCTACTATGATTTAAGGGCTGAAATTTGATGTATATGGTTAATATGTGCCCAAAAGCTCAAATCCAGGATTTTGCGTGAAAGTGATCGTCAAAAACTATAATACTTAAAAATGACATCTTAACTTAAGTTTAACTAATGGCATTTTTGTAATTTTTGCAAATATTCAAGTTTAACGAAATCTAACTCTTCTACATTGTTAATGAGGTCATTCTAAGCAACTTTAATAAAGGGTACTCCATATGATCTCCTACGGATATCCTGTTATTTGAATTTTAATAACAATTACCAGTATTTAATATAAAAAAAATAGAAATAAATTTCAGAAAATTTTAAAATAATTACGGTAAATTCGGGGCGTTACACGGTAAGGGCTTCACTGTCTTCGGTGAAGTCGGGGTATCACCTAATCAACTCACCATATATATTGGGTAATGCCCTACCATTCCTAGGGTCTTTGAGCAGCCACCGTCGTGATGTATGGGTTTTAACTAGGCCTGCACAGGGGTCGGGTTAGGGTCGGGTTGGGCCCAATCCTGGATCGAACCTAAATATATTTTAAAGGTTCGGGTTTCGGTCCGGGTCGTGACCGGGTTGGACTGACCCAACCCTAACCCTACCCTACTTGTAAAAGGGTCAATCCTAACCCTTACCCTACCCTATATGCTAAACCTGGTCAGGTCGGGTCGGGTTAGGACTATGTTTCTATGGTGTGGTCCACCTAAGATTTGAGTCAGCTTCATTTTTGGTATCATATCCTAAAATGATCTTTCAAAATAGTTGGATGGTGCGGATTTAAGACACATAGTCAGGGGCCACCCACCTTGGTGGATCCCGAATGTCACCTAATACGCTCCCTGTGAGTGTGAGATGAGCGCAGCTTGGGTGAGAGTCGGTGAGACCCTGGAACCAGCCATGTGGGTGAGAACCTGACCATGAGGCTGACCTCTCCAATGTATATATTGTAAATCCATGCCGTCCATCTGTGTTTCTAGATTATTATAGGACATGGTCCTAAAAAGGAAGTAGATAAAAGCTTTAGGTAGACCACACCACAAAAATCAATGGTCATTAAACTCCCACCATTAAAAGATTCTAGAGTCTACCCTAATGTTTATTGACCATTCAACCTATTGATAATGTCATATAGATATTTCTAAAAGCAATAAACTAATATAAACGGGGCGGATCAGGTCAGGCAGAACAGGTCGAGTATACATGGGTCGAGTCGGGCCGGGCGGGTTTGGCATGTACCCTAAACCGTACCTAAATTAAAAACGGTCCAACTGCATCCATCCAGGACCGGACCGTTTTCTCAGCCGGGTCGGGATGAATCGGGTTTCTACCGGGGCTGGTTGGGCAGGTTAACCAGGCAGATGTGCAGCCCTAGTTTTAGCGTACAAGCCAAGACAATGAGGTAAATCCAAGGCTCAAGTGGACCACACATTGGAGATTAAACACCTATCGTGAAAACTTTTTAGGGACATAGGGAAGTTTTGTATCAAGATTATGTTTGTGTTTTCCTTTCATCTAAGCCCATGTAACCTTATGAACAGGTTGGATGGCAATTAACCCTCACTGTGGGCCTAAAGAAGGTTTCAACAGTGGGTGTCATTATCACCCGAGCTTCTTGTAGTGTGGTCCACTTGAATTTGGGATCTGCCTCATTTTTGGGCTTGTATGCTAAAATGACATGGCAAAAGCCGTGGATAAAACTCATACATCACGCTGGGGCATCACCCGTCCGCGTCCATAAGACGCACATCATTGTGGACCCACCACAATGTATACGATTTATCCACGTTGTTCATTCATTTTGCCAGATCATTCTATGGTAATTAAACAAAAAATGAAGCTGGTCCAAATCTCGGGTGGACTACACAATAGGAAACAGTGGTGACTGAAAGCCCACCATTAAATACTTATTAGGGGCCATAGAAGTTTTGGATCAAACGGCCTAATCGAAAATTTCGATGGCAAATAACATTACAGTGGACCCTAGGAAGTTTTTAATGGTGGTTGTTCAATCACCGCTGTTTCTTATGGTGTGGTCCACCTCACATTTGGATTGCCTCATTTTTTTTGTCTCATTCCATAAAACGATCTGGAAAAATAGCGTGGATAAAATGTATACATACATTATGTTGGTGCCATAGAGCACCGTCTAGTAGCTACGGGCTACTAGCAGTGTCAGTGCAGTTCTAAAAGGATTTTAACATAGAAAACGCTTTCATACGTGGGTATCATGTGAATTCCCTTGGCTGCCGCTCACATTGTGTCCGAAACCATGTTGGGGCCATTGGGATGTATGTATGACATCCATTCAGTCTATCAATTTCGCCGTATTATTATTAGTTAGTATGTGAGTCAAAAAATGAGGTAGATTGAAAACTTTAAGTGGGACGCACCACAGAAAACAGCAGGATTGAATGCCCACCATTGAATCCTTTGCAGGGCACACAAGTTTTGGATCGGAATAATATTTCTGTTTTCAGTTTCTTCAGTCCTAATAAATTTTGTGAACGGTTGGAATGTCATACAAGTATTAAGGCAGGTCTCAGAAAGTGTTGTTTTCATCCTCACTCATGACTGAGTTAGTGGTAGACTCACAAGAGTTTCAACACTAAGGTAATGGGTTTGCATACTCGTTGTGTTGTGTGTGGGTGTGAGGGCGTGTGTGTACTAACAATAAAAAAAAATAAGTTATTTAAAAATAAAAAAATAAAAAAATAAGTTATTTAAAAATAAAAAAATAAAAAAATAAGTTATTTCCATCCTCGCTCTTTCCTATCCTGTGTTCTACATTATTTGTGTGCTTCGGTGGATCCCTAAACATGGGCCCACAGTGATGTATGTGCCTTACATCCACACTGTGCATCCGTTTTGACAGCTCATTTTATGACATGATCCAAAAAATAAAGCTGATCCAAATCTTAGGTGAAACACACCAACAGTGGTGATTGAATACCCACCATTAAAAGCTTCTTGGGGGCTACGGGAATGTTTATTTGCCACCCATCCTGTTGATGAGGTTACAAAGACCTGGATGAAAGGACCACACAAATATCAGCTTGATCAAAACTTTTCAAGCATCCAAACGCCCCTGAGTGTCACTTAGTGTGGTTTCAAAAGTGGCCCCACCAGGCACCGAGTTGGATATTTGAATCCTTTGATAGTGTGGCCCATCTTGATGCATTTACTCTACATCCACACTGGCCATCCATTTTGTCAGATCATTTTAAGACATGATCCCACAAATGAAGCAGATCAAAATCTCAGGTGAACCATACCATACGAAACAGTGGTGATTGACCATTAAAAATTTCTTGTGGGCCACAAAAGTCTTGGATCATGCTGATATTTGTTTTTTCCCGTCATCTATTTTTGAGTCAGCTTATCAACAGGTTGGATGGAGAATAAACATTACAGAATTGGGAAGATTTTAATGGTGGGGCATTCAATCACCACCTTTTCCTATAGTATGGTCCAGTTGAGATTTGAATCTGCTTCATTTTTGGGCTCTTGCCCTAAAATGATCCGGAAAAACAGATGGATGAAGTGGATGTAGAATACATACATCAAGGTGGGCCCCACAGTTAGGGCCACACCTAATCCCCTCCCATTGATCTAATATCTCGCATAATGGATGAACTATGCCCAGAATTTCTCCAAAATTGGATGATCCTGATTATCAAATCTTGTCTTTTCTATTTAAATGTGGACTCTACTGGGGAATTTCTTCTTAACTATGTATTCACATGCCAACAATGGAAAGGCTAGAGTTTATCAAATGAGGAGATACTTTGGGCATGGTGTTAATGCAAAGATTTGTCAATTACCATGGTTAGTGTGTCGTCGAGTCTCCTTGCGGCTGAAGACAGTTTCCTTGCGGCTGAAGACAGAAGCTTCTCAAAGAAGATCGCTCACCAAGACAGCTTCAAGCCTCTCCATCCAAACCTATGATCCCAAAACCTTCTATAGATGGCCCAAATCCTTCCTAAGCACACCCTTAGCACCATCTATAGCCCACCTTCCATTTAGATCAGCTTTGGAAGAGTTAATGTTAGCAGAAGTTGCTTAAAAATTGAAAAACAATATGTCTGCTCTCTCCGATACATACCCGATCCATCGGAGATTATTCCGATAGGTGTCCGATCAATCGGACAATGTGTCCGATCCATCGGAGAATAGTCCAGTTACATTGAAAACCTCTCTGGACACTTTTCCGAGCCATCGGAGGCCTGTCCGATCCATCGGACAGGGTGTTCCGATCAATCGGACAGTATGTCCGATCAATCGTATAATTATCCAACAAACATTGAAAATCTCTCTGGACACTTTTACGATCCCTCGGAGGTCTATCCGATCCATCGGACAGGGGTGCTCCAATCCATCGGACACACATACGATCCATCGGAGGAATTTCCACAAAAATTACATCAACTCTCTGGAAGGAATTCCGATCAATCGGACCATCTGTCCGATCAATCGGAAAGGGTCTTCTGATCAATCGGAACTAAGTCCGATCAATCGGAGAACCTGTTTTTGAGCAAAATTCAAATCTAGCTAAATCTTATGTCCGATCGATCGGATCCTATCGAGCTGACCGTTTTCTGACCGTTGAATGTCATTTCTATATATGGGACTCGGTTGGATCTTGTGAGAGACACCTTGAGCATCATCTAGGGTTTGTGTGAGCCTTCTTCTTGAGATCCCCTTCTTCAAAACCCTAAGATTTGTTGAGTTCATACTTCAATCCATGTTGATCTGACCAACATTGATGAAGCATTCAAAGCTTGGATTGAATCATGAACTCAACCCCTCTTTAATGGCATCTTGACCTACCTCTCATAGATATTCTCTTGTCATCAATGCCATTAATGCTGGATTAGGTAGAAGCTTTCCTCACATAAAAGCCATATCCCAATATAGCCTCAACCTAACCCTAATCCCTCACCTTGGAATCTACAATGAGTCATCCGGAGCAAGGTTGCTAATCGAGGGAGCTGAAGAAGCCATCTTTCGTACAAGCCGAAGCTTCTTCAACAAAGGCATCATCAAGGGACTCAATCAGCTAAGTATATTTAGTCTTTCGAGTCCAAGAAACCTCCTCAAGTTGAGATTTGGGTTTCAGAGTTTGAAGACCCAAACTCGTAAGAGTCCTTGCGTAGGACAAGTCCTTGGTAGGACAAATCCTTGTGTAGGACCAAGTGGCTATGGATTAGTCCTATGGAAGGATGAATCCATGTGTTGAGTCGTAAGTCCTTTTGTAGGCTGTTAAGGTTTATGGTTAACCTCATTTAAAACCATAGTGATAGTGAAATCCGGCCACTCAAGGAGTGAGTGGATCAGCCGGGAGTGGAGCAGGTACATAACCGAACCACTATAAAAATCTCCTGTTGTGTGGTGAATGGATAACTTGATTTACTTCTTTCACATGTGCTTTTATTGATTTATATTCTGCATGTCTTGTGTTTGATGAAAGTACTCTGAAAATACATTGCATGATTACAAGTGTGTGATTGGAAAATTTAAAAAGTGTCCTATTCACCCCCCTCTAGGACAAGACAACTTGTTTCTTGCTTCTACATTAGCGGTAATCAAACTTATACCGCATTTTCAATTGGTATCAGAGAGGGTTCCTCCTTAAAGGCGTAACCGCCCGGAGTGTGATCCGTCTCTAGAAGCTTGAAATCATGTCAAAAGGGGATTCTAGTATGGTTTCCAAACCTCCATATTTTGATGGATCAAACTATGCTTATTGGAAAGCAAGAATGAGAGTCTTCTTGCAATCATTGGATCATGCAACATGGAGATCTGTGGAAATCAAATATGAAATACCCCTCTTGAGCACTGTCATAGATGGGGTCACCACTACCACAGTCAAGCCTGATGATTTATGGACTGATCTTGAACAACTGAGATACATAAGCAATGCCAAGGCACTCAATGCTATCTTTTATGCCGTTTCAGCTGATGAGTTTAAAAGAATTTGTAATTGCACAACTGCTAAGGAAGCATGGGACATCTTTGAAACCACTCATGAAGGAATTAGTACAGTCAAGAGGTCAAAACTTCAGCTCTTGATCACTCAATTTGAGAATATGAAAATGGAGGAACATGAGAAATTCATGGACTTTTACACCCGACTGAGTGATGTCACCAATGCTATGTGGGGATTGGGAGAGAGGATATCGGATCCGCGCATTTGTAGGAAAATTCTAAGATCCTTACCCGAACGATTCTCCTCCAAGGTCATAACTATTGAGGAATGTAGAGATATTGATACTATGAAAATAGAAGACTTACTTGGATCTCTACAGACCCATGAACTTCATTTCAAGAAATCCCCAAAAAGTAGAAACACAGTGCTGAAAACTTCACACACTACACAAGAATCTGTAGTTGATAGTGATGAAGAAATGGATATGAATGAAATAGCTCTTATGGCCAAGAAGTTTAGAAAATTCTTCAAAAACAAAGGAAAGAGGGTTGACAAAAATAGCAAATCTTTTGACAAAAAGCGCTATACAGGAAAATCTTACAACAAGCCAAAAGATCCTAAGTGCTACAACTGTGGACGCTATGGTCATATTGCCTCTGACTGCCAAGCTCCTGCTAAAGAAAAATTCAAAAAGAAAGCAATGGCAGCCACATGGGATAACCTCGAGAGTACAGATTCAGAAACAGAAGAATATCAAAGTGATGAGAGAGGATCAGTTAAAATTCTGATGGCCTCTATCTCGGAGATTGTCCCAGACATACAAGGTAAAAGAGACAAGGATGATCATGAGCTATCAGAAAACAGTCAAACATCCTCCGATGATGACGAGGATGATAATGATGGTTTGCAAGTTGCCTATGATGAGCTATTTCGTCAAAGCATCCTTCTTACCAAGAAGTTGAGCCAAGCAAATATTGACAACAACAAATTGGCTGATGAAATGCAAGAAGTAAAGAGAGAAAACAACGGATTTTACCATCAGATCTGTGAATTAGAAAAGAAAAACAAAGCAGCTCAAGATAAAATTAATACCTTAGAAGATGAGCTGAAAAAGGCCAAATCTACAAATCAGTGTCTAGTCTTGCAACTTAATCAAGAAAGTCAACTAAATGAAAGGTTTGCCCAAAGTCGAGAAAAACTAGATGATATCCTTAAATCAGGTAAGCCTTGTAGGAATACAAGAGGGCTAGGCTATGGTGAGCAAACTAAGGTTAGTAACCCAGAACCTAAAAAGATTAGGAATGCATCAGGAAGCACTAAGAGAAATTCACCTATATGCCATGCATGCGGAGATGTTGGACATTTGAAATTTGAATGCTTGATCCTTAAGAATCCGGTTCGGAACTTGAAAGGTAAATTTGTACCTACCGAAAAAAGGATGAATCAGATGTGGAGTCCTCCTAAACAAACACCAAACGTGAGGAAAAATTATCCCACTCCACCGAATAAAGACAAAAGAATGGAAGAGCTCCTAGAAATGGTAAAACAGTTGAACAAAAGAACCATGGAGCTGATGAAAGAGAAATCAAGTAAAGAGAAAACCTCAACACCTTATGCTCAAATGATGACATCCCTAGAATCAACCAAGAAGCCTAGTTCTCCAAAAAGGGTAGTCTCTAAATGGGTAGTAAAGAACCAATGCTTAGTTATCCATACAGCCCTTAGAGCCGGAAGAAACACTAGGTGGTACCTTGATAGTGGATGCTCCCGACACATGACAGGTGACAAGACTCAGTTTTGTGATTATGCTGAATTTGATGGTGGGTCTGTTACCTTTGGAGATGGGAGTGTTGCCAAGATTGTTGGAAAGGGAACCATCACCGGGCCAGGATTGCCCAAAATTGAGGATGTACTATGTGTTGACGGTTTAAAACATAATCTATTAAGCATCTCTCAAATATGTGATGAACAACATTCGGTGAAATTCTCCAAAGAAATGTGCGAAATTATGGATCAATCTGGAAAATTAATATTAAAAGGGTTTCGCACGGGTGATAACTGCTATGTGATTGAAAACAAAGGTGATGAGGTACCATCTGCCGTATGCCACATGGCTATTAATGATGAAACTAAGTTATGACATCAACGGCTTGGTCATGTCTATTACAGGAACCTTGCTAGGTTGAGTAGAAAGAAATTGGTAAGAGGTTTACCAAAGATTGGGAAGAAACCAAAAGAAGTATGTGCTGAATGCTTGAAAGGTAAACAAATTAAAGTTGCACATAAGAAAACATCCATCATCGCTACATCAAAACCCCTTGATCTACTCCACATGGATCTTGTAGGCCCCACAAGAGTAATGAGTCAAGGTGGTAAGAGGTACTTCTTCGTTATTGTTGACGACTATTCCCAATATACATGGGTTGTATTTTTGAAAGAAAAGTCGGATACATATGAAGAATTTGAGAAACTCATGAAACGACTCCACAATGAAAAAGAATGCACAGTAAAACGTATTAGGAGTGATCATGGGGGGGAATTTGAGGATGGGCGCTTTGAACTATTTTGTGAAAATTTAGGCATCAAACATGAATTCTTAGCCCCAAAGACTCCACAACAAAATGGAGTAGCAGAGAGGAAAAACAGAGTGCTACTCAACATGGCCACAGTTATGATGAACAACAAAAATATAGCAAAAAATCTGTGGGCCGAAGCAGTGAATACAGCGTGTCACATCATTAATCGAGTTTATTTGAGAGACGGCCTAGATAAGACCCCATATGAGCTGTGGAATGGAAAAGTCCCAAACATCAAGTACTTTAGGGTCTTTGGTAGCAAATGCCACATCCTTCGAGACAGAGAAAATCTAGGAAAATTTGACTCTAAGAGCGATGAGGGAATATTTTTAGGATATGCTTCTGATAGTCGGGCCTATAGAGTGTACAACACAAGGACTAAAACAACTCAAGAATCCATAAATGTTGTCATTGATGACCAATCCAAAGAAGACACAAGACTGGATGATGATGAAGTGGGAGAACCGTGCCACATAGGTAAACTTGTTGAAAAATCTCCCACTCCCAATGCCTCAATAGCTTCTGGAAATGTTCCATACATCAAGGATCATCCCCTCAATCAAATCATTGGAGATCCGGATGTTGGAGTTAAGACGAGAAGACAACTTGAGGCCATCAACAGTCATGTGTGCTTCACTTCAAAAATTGAACCGAAAAATATAAATGAGGCTCTCAATGATGAGTTTTGGATACTTGCAATGCAAGAGGAACTTCAACAGTTTACCAGAAATGAAGTTTGGCTTCTGGTTGAAAGACCATATGAGAAAAATGTCATTGGAACTAAATGGATCTTCAAAAACAAAACAGATGAATCTGGCAATGTGATTCGAAACAAAGCACGTCTTGTAGCTCAAGGGTACTCTCAAATCGAGGGAATTGATTTTGATAAAACCTTTGCCCCGGTTGCTAGACTCGAATCCATTCGAATTCTCATGTCCATAGCATGTGCTCTCAAATTCAAATTATTTCAAATGGACGTGAAAAGTGCCTTTCTAAATGGTATACTTGATGAGGAGGTTTATGTTGAACAACCAAAAGGGTTTGTAGACCCTAGTTATCCTCAAAGAGTCTACCGATTGAAAAAGGCTCTCTATGGGTTAAAACAAGCCCCCCGAGCATGGTATGAACGTCTTACTCAATTTCTAATTGCTCACAAGTTTGTTAGGGGGAGTGTTGATAAAACCCTATTTGTTAAGAGGACGACTGATTCCTTTCTCATTGCTCAGATTTATGTGGATGATATTGTATTTGGGTCAAACTGTGAAGAATTCTCTGCTTTATTTGCTGAACTAATGAAATCTGAATTTGAGATGAGTTTGGTAGGTGAACTAAATTTCTTCCTAGGATTGCAAGTTAAACAACTGAAAAATGGAATCTTTATCAACCAAACTAAGTATGCAAAAGATTTAATCAAGAGGTTTGGGCTAGACTCGGGTCGATCACACACCACACCTATGGCCACTACCATTAAACTTTCTAAAGACTTATCTGGCAAAAGTGTTGATCAACATTTATATAGAAGTATGATTGGGAGTCTTCTCTACCTCACAGCTAGTAGACCTGATATTGCCTTTAGTGTAGGGGCATGTGCTAGATTTCAAGACGATCCTAAGGAATCACACCTCATTGCTGTAAAAAGAGTGATTAGATATGTGGCCTGCACAACTGAATATGGCTTGTGGTACCCCTTTGACACCTCAACCATCATTGCGGGGTACTCCGATGCCGATTGGGCCGGAAATATGGATGATAGAAAATCCACAAGCGGTGGCTGTTTTTACGTCGGAAACTGCTTAGTTGCTTGGCATAGCAAAAAAGCAAAACTCCATCTCATTGTCCACTGCTGAAGCTGAATATATTGCTGCCGGTAGTTGCTGTGCTCAACTACTTTGGATGAAGCAGATGTTGAAGGATTATGGTCTTAATCAGGACGAAATGTACGCTTTTTTGTGACAACACAAGCGCCATTAATATCTCAAAAAATCCGGTTCAACATTCTCGAACCAAGCATATCGACATCCGGCACCATTTTATAAGAGAACTAGTTGAGGAAAAACTGATCAATCTTGAAACATCCAAACCGAGCGGCAATTGGCCGACATTCTTACTAAGCCGTTAGACTCCACAAGGTTTGAACACCTTCAGAAGTCTATCGGTGTATGCTCACTCTAGCAAATTGGAAAATCATGTGCATATAGGTATATCTGAGGAATTAGCCTTATTTTATTGAGTGATCATTGATATCCCAAAGCTTACATTCTCATAAAATCAGCTGGGGAATCATTTGCTGAAGGGAGGAAGGGTTTAACTGCTTAAATGTCACTGGGGGCATTTCCGATTGATCGGACACTTCTCCGATCAATCGGAAATATCGGGAGTCCGATAGTTATATACGCAGCCCTGTTCATTTCTGCCCTAGTTTCTGTTTTCTCTCAGCCTCTTCTGGTAGGGCACCCCTGTGCGATCGGACTGTAGCTCAGCTGGCTTTCCATCGGTCCTCATTTGCAGCAACAATAGCTCTTCGTGTCTCCTAGGTAAGATCTCACAAGCTGTCAGATCGGTTTCTTGCTGTCCGATCGGTTTCTTCTATCCCTTTCCTCTATTAGCTTATCATTTGTAGGGATTTGAGGTTCTTCCTGTCCATCTTGGTGTCTGCATTGTTCAAATCCATTCTCCAATCTTGATACACCATGCCTAAAAATCCTAAAGGCAAGTCCAAGATGGCTGCGAGGCCATCCACCACTGCCAGGACCAAGAAGCTGCAAACTTCTCGACCTTCTCAGAGCTCTCCACCTCCTGCTGCTCCTCCTGCTCAGCCTGAGAGTCCAGCTTCAATCTCCCGATTTCAATCCCGCACCATTATATATGAGCGGGAAGTCACTATGTCATGTGTGGAGCCCTTTGGCATTCCCGCTCTTCTTGCACAGATTGGGTGGGATGGTTTGCTACGATTTGGAGGCGTAGCCCATCCTGAGGTTGTGTATACATTTTTATCTAAAATCATCAACCCCGTTGGAAACCCTCCCTCATGTGAGGTTATTGTCGGAGGCCGGGTAGTCAAGGTCACAGCCCAAACCATAGTCGACCTGATTGGTGTTCCCGTGTCCACAGCCCCACAACCAAATGACAATCTTCTTGATACTACTCTTAGGGCTGATTGGACTCGATACTTATGTCGGGGTCCCAATTCGGAGTGGATAGACGGTAGTGCACTTCGGGCGTCTAAAATGTCCAATAGGTTTTGTGTGCTCCACCAGATCTTCAGCACAAATGTCTACCCAGGCAGTACCAACAAATCCGACCTTACTGCAAATATGGTCAATCTGCTCTATCACGTTGGTCATGGGACGCGCCTGTGTCTCCCATCCATCATTTTGCATCATATTCTAAACGCTCTGCCACACAACCACAACACCATTCCGTTTGGCTGGATCATTACCAGATTGGGGCACGATTGCGGGTTCACAGATATTGTGGTCCACCCTATTCCTCGCCGCACCTTCAGGGACCTCAATATCAAGAAGATGACCCTCCCAAAAGAGGATAACGTAGAAGACCGGGATTTCTCTCACACTCCCACACAGGTGTCGGCTGACACCCACAGCAGGTCTTCAGCTCCATCACCGTCGCCGGCCTCAGCTCGTCGCTCAGTCAAGCGGCGACTTCAGTCCGACGCCTCTTCGGCACCTCCTCCTCCCAACACGGAGCAGATCACTACTCAACTAGATCGAGTGGAGGGTGCCCTTGCACAGCATGGTGAGCGGCTGTCGCGTCTTTAGGGCCTGATGCAGACCATTCATGATGCTGTCCAGCGCCTCACATCAGCCCTCTCATGTCGTCGAGATAACGTCGCTGGCCCTGCTCCATAGCTGCCTATCTTTTTAGTCAGGGTCCCTAGTGTCTAGTCGTCGCAGATATCTTTTTGGAGCGACGTTGTTAGTTGTATTGATTGATACATCTTTTCTTTGACAGATTTTGTTTTGGATAGTCTGATGGTCCTTCCTTTTGGATATTTTGCTATGATTTGTGTTGGATCTGGATATTCTGATGATCATTATGTTTTTTGGTTATGATATTTTGCTATGATCTTATATTGAATCATCTGATGATCATTCTCTTTGGCTATCTTGTGCATATATACATATAATTGTGCGAAATTGCTTTATCCTTATTTGGGCTTCTTGCCCTCTTTTGGATTTTGTATATATGGTATGTTGGTCATGATATACATTTCAGGAGGGGAGGTTGGTTGCTTGGGCTATAAGCCCACTGTGCTTACTGTCATATACTTGTATATCCTTGCATGACCATGTGTGTGTTGGCTTCCTCTCTCGGCATGATAATGTCTATTTCCTCCTTTAGTCTATGACATATGCGCTGCATTCTCATTTCACTAACCTTTGTCAATCACTGACAAAAAGGGGGAGAATTTATCCCACCAAAAGGTCCAGGTTATCTTTTTTGTTGATCTTTTGTGTGCAGGGACCAAGGGGGAGTTCAAGTGAAGCCTAGTCTGTACATTGAGTCTGTACATTTTGTATGTAATGAGTCATGTTTATGTATAAATTTTTTATTTTCCTCGACATGATGTATTTTGGTTTTGGTGTCTAGGATAAGTCTGTGGTATGGACCAAGACTTGTATAGGTTTGGTTTTGTCTGGTAATTGACAAAGGGGGAGATTGTTAATGCAAAGATTTGTCAATTACCATGGTTAGTGTGTCGTCGAGTCTCCTTGCGGCTGAAGATAGTTTCCTTGCGGCTGAAGACAGAAGCTTCTCAAAGAAGATCGCTCATCAAGACAGCTTCAAGCCTCTCCATCCAAACCTATGATCCCAAAACCTTCTATAGATGGCCCAAATCCTTCCTAGGCACACCCTTAGCACCATCTATAGCCCACCTTCCATTTAGATCAGCTTTGGAAGGGTTAATGTTAGCAGAAGTTGCTTAAAAATTGAAAAACAATATGTCTGCTCTCTCCGATACATACCCGATCTATCGGAGATTATTCCGATAGGTGTCCGATCAATCGGACAATGTGTCCGATCCATCGGAGAATAGTCCAGTTACATTGAAAACCTCTCTGGACACTTTTCCGAGCCATCGGAGTCCTGTTCGATCCATCGGACAGGGTGTTCCGATCACTCGGACAGTATGTCCGATCAATCGTATAATTATCCAACAAACATTGAAAATCTCTCTGGACACTTTTACGATCCCTCGGAGGTCTGTCCGATCCATCGGACAGGGGTGTTCCGATCCATCGGACACACATACGATCCATCGGAGGAATTTTCAGAAAAATTACATCAACTCTCTAGAAGGAATTCCGATCAATCGGACCATCTGTCCGATCAATCGGAAAGGGTCTTCCGATCAATTGGAACTAAGTCCGATCAATCAGAGAACCTGTTTTTGAGCAAAATTCAAATCTAGCTAAATCTTATGTCCGATCGATCGGATCCTATCGAGCTGACCGTTTTCTGACCGTTGAATGTCATTTCTATATATGGGACTCGGTTGGATCTTGTGAGAGACACCTTGAGCATCATCTAGGGTTTGTGTGAGCCTTCTTCTTGAGATCCCCTTCTTCAAAACCCTAAGATTTGTTGAGTTCATACTTCAATCCATGTTGATCTGACCAACATTGATGAAGCATTCAAAGCTTGGATTGAATCATGAACTCAACCCCTCTTTAATGGCATCTTGACCTACCTCTCATAGATATTCTCTTGTCATCAATGCCATTAATGCTGGATTAGGTAGAAGCTTTCCTCACATAAAAGCCATATCCCAATATAGCCTCAACCTAACCCTAATCCCTCACCTTGGAATCTACAATGAGTCATCCGGAGCAAGGTCGCTGATCGAGGGAGCTGAAGAAGCCATCTTCCGTACAAGCCGAAGCTTCTTCAACAAAGGCATCATCAAGGGACTCAATCAGCTAAGTATATTTAGTCTTTCGAGTCCAAGAAACCTCCTCAAGTTGAGATTTGGGTTTCAGAGTTTGAAGACCCAAACTCGTAAGAGTCCTTGCGTAGGACAAGTCCTTGAGTAGGACAAATCCTTGTGTAGGACCAAGTGGCTATGGATTAGTCCTATGGAAGGATGAATCCATGTGTTGAGTCGTAAGTCCTTTTGTAGGCTGTTAAGGTTTATGGTTAACCTCATTTAAAACCATAGTGATAGTGAAATCCGGCCACTTAAGGAGTAAGTGGATCAGCCGGGAGTGGAGTAGGTACATAACCGAACCACTATAAAAATCTCCTGTTGTGTGGTGAATGGATAACTTGATTTACTTCTTTCACATGTGCTTTTATTGATTTATATTCTGCATGTCTTGTGTTTAATGAAAGTACTCTGAAAATACATTGCATGATTACAAGTGTGTGATTGGAAAATTTAAAAAGTGTCCTATTCACCCCCCTCTAGGACAAGACAACTTGTTTCTTGCTTCTACATTAGCGGTAATCAAACTTATACCGCATTTTCACATGGTTCATCCATGATGGGGCCCGTCAGATCAACGGATTCAATAAACCATGGGCCGCACAATTACAAATTAGGTTCCAAAGAGGAAGTTCCAAAACCTCCTTTAGAAAACATGTACATTGGGAACCAATTTTTCATTTCTCAATAAACTATGGTAGAGAATTGTTTATCATATCAAATTTCCCTTTTTACAAGCAACACCAAACAAACCCTTATTTCTCATGTTTTTATAATGTTTTTCATAATAGAAAAGAGGGACAAGTGGGGCTCGTCACTGGTCCTAACAAATACCTAGGGGCGCAGATTGGGCACTATCCCCACTAGGACCTAGCTAGAGACGGACAATTCTGTCAGAGGATCTGTGGGGCCCACCATGATGTATATGTTTTATCCACGCCATCCATCCATTTGACGAATCATTGAGGCATGAACCCAAAAAGGAGGTAGATTGTGTTAAAAACTGATAATTTGAAAACCCATCTTTGCCACATGAGCAGTTCCAGTCAAAGCTTTTTTGTTTTTGTCTTTTTCTGTTGAAATGTAAATAGCCCCCCCTGCTTCCCATCAGTTAGATAGATGAAAAAAGAGGAAAAAAAAGTGAAAAAACCCAAGGTAAATCCCTAAAGAAATTTCTATCTTGTGCACATCATCTCTAACAAGGAGGCAATACAAAATTAATTTTTTTGCTGCATAGAAACTCTGTTTTTTCTTGTTGTATTTTTTTGGTTCTATGCTTTTCTGCGGGTTGCAAACAGTGTTTGCATTATCTCCGATATTATCGAAATATCCCCGATATTATCTCTATTTCTATCTCGGCGACACCGATAACACTTGTAGCGATACCGATAACACTGATAGTATAAAAAATTCTTAATATCAGTGATGTATCACTAAATATTGCTAATGTATCGATATCGTCAATATTTTCAATTGTGTAAATTCCAGGCGTCGTTGATATTGTCAATACATTGATCTCGTTGGTGTATCACCAATATTTTTTACTGTGTAAATTCCAATTGTCTCTTGTATTGTCGATGTATTTGCAATATTTTGGTAATACAATGTATCAATATGCCAAAAATCTATATATTTAAAAAAATTCGCATTTCATATTTTTTATGGGTTCATGGTTGTATGCAGCGTTCAATTTGTTGATGATAACATTGATAATATCACAATATTATCATTATCCAACATGGCAATAACGAGACCATAATCTTTAGTTTCTTTTTCAGTTGTTAATGATTTGTTTGGAAATTTCATGTGTTGTCGATATTCTGAAATATCAATGGATGTTTGGATGGAAGTTCAGATTTTGGATGGATGAGATGATTGGACTGACTTCTTACAACAACACATGCTTTTAGGCCCCTATTAAATAGAAACCTATTATATATGCATTCTTTATGCAATTTTTTTATTCCTAAATATGCAACTATGTGTATTTTATCAACTCCCGAGGTTTCACTGAAAACTTCCACTGTTTTTCCCATTTTCCCCGCATTTCCGGTTATCAGCGATATTATCGGCGATATCGATATTGTTTCCGTATCCCCGGCTAGCGAAACTTGTAGCGATACCGAAACTTCGAACAATGGTTGCAAACACTTCTCCTCTGTCCACTTCCAACAAATCTGGTATCAGAGCTTCAAGAATCTATTTAGAGCCACAAGAATACATATGTTGTTGCTGAAATTGAAGAAGTTATTTCATCTATATCTCCAGAAAATCAAACAAATGCAATCCAAGTTTCAGTAAGTGTTTCCAACATTACCCATTATTTTTTGTGCTTGAAAATCTTATTGTATTTGGAGTTGATTTTTTTTTTTTTTGTAAGTCGAAGAAGGTGCAGTGTTTGATAGGAGTGTTGGTGTAAAATCCATTTAAAAGCAGCAGTTTTTATAATCAAATCTGAGGAAAGTTACCTGTGCCCACAAAGTGTTCGCCAAAATTCCCCAAATGGCCATGGAAGCAAGTTCTAGTAATAATACCTTCAGTTTTGGACAGAATATGATGCATGTATTTGAAGGAGAAAGCTATGATTATTAGAGCCTTCAAATGAAGACTCTTTTCATATCTCAAGATTTATGTGAATTGGTTGAAGAAGGTTATGAAGCTCCGGAAGATGCAGCAACATTGACAACCTGGACAAATGCAAGAAAGTAAGCATACAAAGAAAACAAGAAGAAAGATGCCAAGGCACTCTTCTACATCCAACAAGCATTGAGCAAGAATATTTTTCTAAGACTCTTGACAGCCACAAGTTCTAAGGAAGCATGGGACATCCTAAAAAGAGAATTCCAGGGGTCTGAAAAAGTTATTACCATTAAGTTGCAATCTCTTTGGAGAGATTTTGATAACCTATTAATGAAAGAAGCTGAAACAATCCAAGCTTATGTTTCTCACATTTTGGGCATCATTAACTGAATCAGAAGTTATGTAGATACAATTCAAGATAATAAGATTGTGGAAAAGATCTTAAGGACTCTTTTAGCTAAATTTGATCATGTAGTAGCAGCCATAGAAGAGTCTAAAGATTTGTCCAAGTTGAGTTGCCATGAGTTGATAGGCTCACTTCAAGCACATGAGCAAAGGATGAGTAGATTTGTGGCTGGAACAAGCTCTTCAATCCAATTTGAAGTTGAAAGAAAAGAAAGAATAAGATGGAGAAAATGAAAATCCAATAAAAGGCACATTTCAAAAATCCCAATTTGAAAGAGGTTTAAGTTCAAGTTATGGTCGTAAAGAAAGCTATAATCAAAGTAGAGGAAAAGGAAAAGGCACAAGTGGCTTTAAAAATAAAAAAAAAATATGAAAAGAAAGTAGTAGTTCTAATATGAAATGCATGGCGTGTAAGAAATTTGGACATGCAGGTGAGGATTGCCGGTATAGATGTATGAGATGCAAGATTCCAAATCATCTGCAGAAAAATTGTTAGTTTTAACAAATGGGGGAAGCAAATTTTTTTGAGAAAGAAACTTCATCAGACAATCTATTCTATTCCTATTTGAATGCACAACAAAAATCTCAGGATATATGATACGTGAATAGTGGCCGCAGCAATCACATGACTGGAAATCAGCAATGCTTCATCAGTTTGGATGAAAAAGTAAATTCAGAAGTAAAGCTTGGAGATGGAAAGCTACAAAGCGTCAAAGGCAAATGAATTATCTCAGTGCAAACAAAAGGAGGTTCATCTAAACTCATCTCTAATGTTCTATATGTTCTCAAGTTAGCTCAAAATCTTCTAAGTGTTGGCCACCTTATTGAAAAAGGATATAGTGTAAATTTTGATAATGATAAATGCAAAATTGTAAATAAAAACAAAAGGTAATTGGTGGCAAAAATTAAAATGACACAAAATAAAGTGTTTCCATTTATATATCATGCTATCATTTGAAAAGCAAGCTTTGAAAGCTAAAAATGGTGCTAATTCCGTGATATGGCACCTAAGATATGGCCATCTAAATTATGGTGGCTTGAAGTTGTTGAAACAAAAAAATATGGTCATAGGCCTTCATTATATTCATGATGAAGGGAATATATGTGAAGGGTGTATTTATGGGAAGCTACATAGGCTCCCATTCTTAAAATCATCTTGGCAAGCTAAATCACCTTTAGAGTTGGTACATGCTAATTTATGTGGGCCAACACAAACTCCGTCATTTAATGGAAAATGATATTTCATTCTCTTTGATGATAATTTAGCATAATGATGTGGGTGTATTTCCTTCAGTAAAAATCAGAAACTTTTTTAATATTCACAAAATTCAAGGCATATGTGGAGAAGCAAAGTGGCCATCACTTGAAGGTTATAAGAACTGATCGTGGTGGAGAATTTACATCCAAGGAATTCAATGGCTATTGCATGGAGATGGGAATTAAGAGAGAATTGACGACAAGATACACTCCACAGTAAAATAAAGTGGCGGAAAGAAGAAACCGAACTATTGTTGAGATGGCACGAAGCATGTTGAAGGGAAAGGAGCTACCAAACAAGTTTTGGGCTGAAGATGTCAATACCGTGGTCTATATACTCAATAGATCGCCTACAAAATCCATCCTCAATATGACTCCTTTTGAAGCATGGCACAAGCAGAAGCCGAAAGTAAGTCATTTCAAGGTGTTTGGGTGCATTGCATATGCACATATCCCATCACAGATTAGAGAATTTTTTTATGAAAAATGTGAGAAGTATATTTTTATTGGCTATAGTGAAGAGTCCAAGGCGTATCGTTTGTTCAAGCTAAAAGTAAGTGAGTTAGTGATTTCAAGAGACGTCATATTTGATGAAGAAAATGCTTGGAGTTGGAAAAATGAAGACAAGAAACTTCACGAGGTGATTAAAGAAGAAAATATATCACCTTCATCATCTTCAGATAGGCCAAGTACGTCATATGCTCAATCATCATGTCCAAGGTCGCCAAGTTCAAGTTAAGTTCAAGATCAACTGGTTCAAGTTCACCGCCAAGAAAAGAACGTTGATTAAGGGAAATATATGAAACATGTGACATTGCCTACATTGCACTTGAGCCACAAAAATATGAAGAAGTGGCAAAGGAAGAAGTTTGGAGAAAGGCAATGGATGAAGAAATGATGGTAATTGAAAAGAATAAAACATGGAAGATGATTGATAGGCCAAAAGAAAAAGAAATCATTGGATTGAAATGGGTCTATAAGATCAAGTTTAATGAGGACGGCACAATCAAAAGACATAAAGCAAGATTGGTGGTGAAGGGCTGTTCTCAATAGCCCAGAATTGATTTTAATGAGACATTTGCTCCCATTGCTAGAATGGAGATGGTTCGAATAGTCCTGGCTCTAGTAGCCCAACTGAAAATTTCAATCATTCAATTGGATGTAAAATCAGCCTTCTTGAATAGAGAACTTGAAGAAGAAATTTATGTGGAGCAACCTCAAGGTTATGTGAAGAAAGGAAAAGAAGATAAAGTCTACAAGTTTCAGAAAGCTTTGTATAGCCTAAAGCAAGCTCCAAGAGCATGGAATAGCAAAATCAATCGATATTTCTACCAAAATGGATTTGAAAGAAGCTCAAGTAGATCTCTCTATGCAAAAAAGGAAGGTATGCATGATCTTCTCATTGTTTTCCTTAATGTTGATGATTTGATTTATGCAAGTACTAAATCGAAGATGGCGGAAGATTTCAAAAGGGCTATAATGAAAAAATATGAAATGACTGATTTGGGCCTTATGAAATATTTCATCGGGATCCAAGTAAAGCAATCCCTTGAAAGAATTTTTATTTCTCAAGAAAACTATGCCAAAAATCTATTGAAGAGATTTAACATGTTGAATTGCAAGTCCGTGGCTACACCAATGGCATTCAATGAAAAGCTTTCAAAGAATGGAGCTGAAAAAGTGGATTCAACTCTTTATCGAAGCTTAGTAGGTTCTTTGATTTATCTCACCAATACAGGGCCCAACATGGTGCATGGTGTCGCATGGTTTCTAGATTCATGAATGAGCCAAGTAAAGTCCATTATGCAGCTGCAAAAAGAATCCTTCGATATGTTAAAGGATCCAAATAATGTGGAATTAAATATTCGGCCGATGATGATAATAGCTTGATCGGGTTCACAGATAGCGATTGGGCAGGCTTAGTTGATGATAGAAAAAGCACTTCAGTTTATGTTTCTTGTATTGGGATCAAAAGTCATAACCTAGTCTTCAAGGAAGCAAAATACAACGGCATTATCTTCAGCAGAAGGTGAGTATATTTCAGCTACAAGTGTAGCTTGTGAAGCAGTTTAGTTAAGGTGAATTCTAGCTAACTTTCAGCAAGCTCGAGAGAAACCCACTCAGATTTTCTACGATAATATGTCGGCAATAGCAATGACAAGGAATCCTATCTTCCACAGTCGATCGAACCATATTGACTTATGTCATCATTTTATAAGGGAACTCGTGGAAGAAGATCAAATAGAAATGAAATTTTACAAATTTGAAAATCAATTGGCGAATGCATTCACCAAGTCTCTTCCATCAGATAAGTTCATTACATTCAGAAAAATTTTAGGACTTCAGGTTTTTTTCAAATTAAGGGGGATTGTTAAAAATTGGTAATTTGAAAACCCCTTTTTGCCATATCAGTAGTTCCAGTCAAAAAAAATTTGTTTCTTGTCCTTTTCTGTTGAAATGTAAATAGCCCCCTACCTCCCATCAGTTAGATAGATGAAAAAAAGAGAAGAAGAAAAAGTGAAAAAAACTAAGGTAAATTTTCAAAAAAGAAATCTTTGTCTTGTGTACTTCATATCCAATAAGAAGGCAATACAAAATCAATTTTTCTACTGCATAGAAACTTTGTTTTTTCTTGCTGTTTTTTTTTTTCTGGTTTTCTGCTTTTCTGCAGGTTGCAAACACGTATCCTTCGTCCACCTCAACAAATTAGGGCTCAAATGGACCACTTCATAGGAGGTAGTGGGGATTGAATTCCTACCATTGAAACCTTCCCATGGCCCACCGTGATGTTTATTTGTCATCCAACCTATTTATGAGGGCACATAGACCTGTATGAAGGGAAAGCATAAATATTATCTTCTTTTTTTCACATACATTCACACACACTACAGATTTCCATGCACTCACACCATAATGGGTGCTTGAACCCATGACCTCATGTTGAAACTTTTGTAAGTCTACAATTAAGCCATAGGGTTGCAAGCAACATAAATATCATCTTCATCCAAAGCTTCTTTTAATGCCTCCGAGAAGTTTTCAATGGTAAGCTTTCAATCACCACTACTTCCTATAGTGTGGTTCACTTGAGCCTTCAATTTGCCACCGTTTTGGCCTCATTCCCTAAAATAATCTTTAAAAATATATGAATGGTGTGGATAAAATATATACAGCATAGTGGCCCCACAGAGTCCCTAATGGGACCGTCCATCTCTAACTAAGTCCTGGTGGGTGTTGTACCCAATCCACGCCCCATACGTAGTTTAATGGGCCCATTCCTCAACGGCTTAAGTCGTCTTAGACTTCATGGTTACCATTGTCTAATGGTGATTAGGCAACGTGGAATAGTGTACGCGTCTCTTCATTGTCCACACTTAACACTACTCACTGCATGGAATTTGCATTAATGACCACCTATTTGGTGGAGGCCCACTATCATGACCATAGCTATTTGTAATTAAATAATTGTGGTTTATATAGTGTGACAAATATTGTTAAGATTGTGTGCACGTGGTTTTTATTAAGAAATTTGATCAAATGAAATTATTGTGACAAAAATCACGAGATTTTCAAAATTTTGCCCATTAATTTTTTCTTCTTAATTTTATTACAATTCCTATTTGAGAGTTAAAATGAGTCTTTTTCATGTAGATAATATGGACTTGAACTAGAGACCTTAATATCATCAAGTTTTGTTGCTTTATACCTATAGTATTTTATTGTTAAAGTAATTTATTAATTTATAATAAATCTCTTAATATTTTTCAGCTTGCTTTTTCTAATAACATCACGAGAAAAATATACTTTTTTAAAAAAAAATTGCTTAAAATGAGATTTATCGTTATGTATAAAGAATGTTGGGGGTACTTGTTAATCAAATAAGTACCACAAACTATAGGGTAAATAGCTTAGGTTTGTTGGATCATTATCATTATGATCTGTAACTCACTTTGATCAAGCAATAATCCAAATAATTTGATTAATGACCATCACATGCATGGTTAACACTCAATTTTTAATTGATTATTGACTTAGAAAAAACTTTATAGGGTCCTTGGATATTCAATCTGGTGTATTGAGAGAGAGAGAGAGAGAGAGAGAGAGAGAGAGAAGATCCAAGAGAATATGTTAATATGACTAAGGATATAAATGAGGGAGCTTCAACAAATGTGAGGACCTTTAGTAAAGGGACAAAGTGAGTCCCCAATTAGTGTAGGCGTGTGTGGATCCACATTAAACATATACTATAATTGTTATGGATGAGCTAATAAGACATTTGCATGAGGATATCCTATGGTGGAATTGTTTACAGATGATATGGTTTTAATTGACGAGATGAGGGAGCGAATAAATAGAAAAGCTAGTCTTATGGAAAATGCTTTAAGATTAAATTAAGGATTTAAAATTATTTAAATTAAAACGTAGTATGGGAGTGCAATTCTAATAATAATAAAGTGAGAACAAGGAGTTAGTAAAGATTGTTGACCACTTTTGATATCTGAGGTCAATAACTCAATAAAGTAGAGACGTTGAGAATGATGTTATGAAAGCACAAAGGCGTCTGATGACCCTAAGCATCTCATGAGATATGATGCAGTTATTAGCTAAGGTTTATAAATAATCAATTATTATAAATCCTCTTCATTTCAAGTAATTTTAGCATATGTTCTTTTGTCTATCTTAATTTAGCTGATGCAATACCGCATCGTCTAATACTTGGCTTTGCGATGGACATTAAAATTTATTTCAATGCATTAAGTCACAAGCGCTCTTATTACACTCTCTACACAACGAAATTTTTATTATAAAACAAAAATTCAAAATGAGCTTCCCATTGATGAGACATTATATAATTCAAATTTGTTTACTTGATCAGTTTCGCCTCATTGGTGTCATTGTGCATGAGCTTAATAGTTTATCATTTTCACTATCACTCTTTAATGGATCATCACTTAGATTAACAATTTCTTCGTAGGATTCTATTTCATGAACTCTTTTAGGTTGAGTATAAGATTTAAACTTTCACAACACTCAAAACCAACTTCCATTATTTCCTCATTAACTAAGGGTTTTAATGTCTCTGATCTTGTTTAATAGGTCAAAACTTTCATATTGATATATTTCTTTTTTTTAATGTCAAATATGTATAATGATATTTAGAAATAATGTCACCTTGTTTTCTAAACTAGAACTATTTGTACAGAACCTTTTAAGAGGCTGAATCTTTATTGATATTTTTACTTATTTTTATTCTTGCCTTTATATTGTCATTATTCATATCCACATTCTCATTACTTAATTAGAGCATTAGGACTTAAACTGACATTTGAATTTAAAATCAGAATATCTATTTTATTTTTAAAATATTGTAGCATAAAATATACAGATTTTAGTAAAATTTAAATAAAAATTGTTTTCTACTTTAAAAGAAAAATTAAAATAAACTTTTAGCCTCAATCTTCTATTTTATAGCCTCTAGCTCTTTAGAGTTCAAGATGTAAGTATTGACCGTTAATTGGTTTACAACAAAATATTAATGCATACGAATTTAAACTTTAGTTTTGATTATATGAGAACTTTACATTTATTTTCTCATTATATCTAAATTAATGTTCTCATAGGTAACCATTTTATCATTTGTCCTTGTTCTTAAACCATCGATAATTGTATTATGATTTTTTTTTGTTCCTAAATTTCAATTGATATTCTTAAAATTACTAACACGAGAAGAGTGTGCATTTGGAGTATTCCCTTATTGTCTTGGCTTAAGTTTATTTTTTCTTTCACATAGTAATCATATCAGTATTAGTAATTATTTCCTTAACTTTAGTTAAAAATTCTTTTACATTCTCTTTCTTGGGTATACTCTTAGAATAAATTTAAAAATTAAACTCAATGAAAATAAGAATGTTGATTAATTGAGAGGTAATAGACCAATATCCATAATTGCAATAGAAAGGTACATAAGTCCATAATGCATAGAAGATCTCATCAAACCTTAACCCTCACTAAAGAGATAATTCAATACACTAAACCTTAATTTAATCAATGGGGCGGCTCGACTATATTATCGAGGATGATGTGCCTAATCATCAACTCCTAGTGTGAAACCTAGCATATAATTGTAACTCTTTGGGCCGAGATACCAACACGCAATTGATTCTCACAACAAGAGGTTGGCGGAATGCTAACAAACAAGCCCAAGTAGTCCAATACGCTTATGGCAAGATGGACTATCTTATCACATGCTATTAACACTATCTATCCCATCCCGTTTGGCTTTATCTAGACGAAAAACTCATTTGGGTCGAACACCGTCTGTTTGAGACAATGGCATTTGGAGACATTTGGAGACAAATGACACATTATTAATACTTAATGCGTGATACTTACGCCATACCCTTAATTTGAGTACCCTTGGGTATCCTTACTCACGACCACTTTGGTGGAACACATGGCCAATGGTACCCACTAATTCCTATAAACTAGGATCCTACTCAATTCACTACTTTTAATAAATATTCTCAATATCCCTTGGACTGAGAGTGAATAAAGTAGGCTATGTACGTCACTATTTTGTAGTTTGTTTAGCTACTAGAAAAGTAGGACCTTAAAAAAAATGGATCGAGCAACACCTATAAATTTGTTCATTACCCTTATATTAGTGTGGTTAAATTAGGCTTAAGTGACCAAGTGGCTTGTGGCTTGACCAAATGAAAGGTTACGAATGTACAAACTGTCACCTTAATTTGGTTTGGAGAATAAAACTAAATGTACTCTTTTACAGCTTGTAAGAGTTTTAATTATATTAGTTTATTTATCTTTCAAAGTTAACTATTCATTTAAAAAATGAGTCATGTATAAGCCATATCCCTTAACCAAATATCATTGATATAATCTAAAATTTCTTTACACAATTCGTACAAACTTTAATTTGATTACGGTGCCCAAAATGATCACTCTTTCCTCACAAACCTATCAGAGAATATTATTCTTTGATCATGAACCTTTAAAATTACGCAATGGGGGAATTTGTCCAGATGAATTAACAAGGTAAAAAGATGAGCTAATGAAGCTCATCCTTGTGTGCGACGTGTCTATAATGATTGGTCCACATTTAATTCAGGTATAAACACAACGAACATGTACTTGTAATAGTTTGGAGGCCCACGTGGTGCATGTATTGATTGTCTCATATATAAACAAGTGCTAAGACTGTTACATGCAAACACTAGACCACTCGTTATTGGAATGGAGCACATCTCTATACATTAGGTCTAATGAAAAAGACCACTCACTTTCGTGACCATCAGGCCAAGAGGAATTGAAAATGAAAATACTATCATCATTAATAACATCTGACTCTACACATCATGTGATATCAACTACATGTGACAAACCTCTAATCTGAATAGCGGAATAAATGGAATGGAGGTTCTACACTGTAGTGTTAAATGCGTACCTGCTTGGGAAGACATTTCCAATGTCGCGATGTCACCCAGAGAGGGATCGATGCTCGATCTTCTGCACCTTGCACTCTTATGAAAACTTCTTAGTGGGACTAAGGTTTTTTGTTTGTGTTGGTGAGAAAACCAAGACATATTTATAGAAAGGTGGTTACAAAAGCTTACCCATCACACTTATCCCCTCTAAAGTCTCTACACTGTAGGTTATCATATCGGTCTTAATAGCAATGTATAGGGACCACAGTTTAAGCATCCCACCCCAAACCTATATGTATCGATCACAGCTGTAGTGGGGCCCACCAGATCACTCGATCTGAATAATCTAACTATCATATCAAAACTGATGATCATATGTGGCCCATCTAATAAGAGTCTTACAAAACCTTGATTGTCCTAATAACCATTTCACATTTATATAAGATTATGCATTACTACATCATCCAACTCCAATTAACCTAATCTTAAGGCCTCGCAAGTTATTTACTCCATTGATTTAAACACCCATGAATATCCTAACCCTGTTAACATCTCACAATCCTACTTCTATACCAACAATGTCAATATCCACGAGGCTAACATGTGTACCAACAATATGATTTTATTCATTCTTATATGTGTGTGCGCGCGCAAACACACCTCACACAAGTATGGCATCATGTTAAAGGTGTAAATACCATTTATAAGGAATGAACATTTTAATGGGGCTCACACTTAGGGCATGTTTGGATGGAAGGAATCCACCGTAATGTGGTGTGGTCCACTATAAATAGGTAATGATTACGACTACTACAGTAGTCCGAAGTAAAGCCAAATGCGATACCAATTCTACTCTAACGCCTTACTTTTTTGATATATTTGTAATGTACTCCTGTAAATAGACACGTGGATATAACACACCTAATATGTGTTATATCTACACCGTCCATCTATTTTGCAATATCATTTTAGGGCATGACCCTAAATATTGGCTTCATCCAATACTTTTGTGGGCTAAAGGGCTTTTTAATGGCAGGCATTCAATCCCAACTACTTCTATGGTGTGTTCAATTTTCATTTTAGATGTATCTCATTTTTTTCTATTTTCATAAAATACTCTTGCAAAATGAATGGACGGTGTGTATATAACACATACATCATGGTGGGTCCCATAAAACTATGCCACGTCTAGGCACCTTTGCCCACTGCATTCAGATGGATTCCTGTGATTTGATAGCTTGGTGTATATAATCGGTGACAATGAGTAATAATGATTTTTTTACAATTCATTATCGTGGAACTCAATCATCCAAACATGCCCTTAATGGTCTTAGCCCATGACTTGGATGAAAACAAGGTCATAGCCCCTGAAATCTACATGCTAGTATTGCTCACACATTTAAACACTTGGCGACTAGGACCGACTTGTCCAATCTCAAATCAAATCAAACACAAAACCACAGTAAATTTGTGGGCCCAAGTAAATTCGTGGGCCCAACAAGTATGGGCAAGTTCACAATAACAACACACATGTCTAAGGTAGCAAAGACAGGCCCATAGGTTGAACACACATCTCGGAGTCTTTCTTTTATAGCAATGGTAGGGTCAATGCATGTATAAGGGTTTTGGAGACCTTTAACCTTCAATTGTCATCCACCATGACTGTCAATGATGTTGTCGATCATTGGAGTGACATCAAGACTCCAATTTTTAGGACAGGGAATCCCTCTGGTTAATGTATCCCCATCTAATGTCATTGGTTTCAGGTAGGCATTTAGTGACAATGTTGATAACCCATGGTAGAGCTATCACAGTTCTTTAATATAGCTGTTTATGCATCAACTTTCATGCCAAGAAGAAAGAAACGAACATCGTATACTTATCATTTTTTTACGGCTCAAAGAATACAATCGATCAATAATCTCTAATGGGGATTCTTTGATACCAAATATTAGCACAAAGGTGCTTGATGGCCCATGAATTTTAGGTATTATTGAGTAATTCAGATTATGAAAACAATAGGCATACCTGATTCTTTCAATTGTTGGAGTTCTCATTGAATTGTATGTACTGTCAGATAAGAAACTTTTACGCGATAAAAATGCAAGACAAAGTTGGGGACCAAAATCTTTCTATAGAGAAACACTATTGAAAAATCCTCCCCTTTAAAGGATTCCTCATGTGCACGTCTCTACAACTCTCTTGCTTGGGAGAGAAAAACCTAGCCTGACTCTTCCTCTTTTGACAAAGAAGATTTGGTACTTTTAGGGCAATGTTATCATAATTGTTATTGTATCATAAATTGTAAAGGGTCCTAAGTCTTATCGTATAATAAATTATAAGATTTTTTTTCAAATTTTCATAAAACATGTCTTAAAAAAAAACACACCAATCATCTATTTTGTCATCAATATGAAAAAAAAATAAAAAGATATATCATATGTATATCATTATGCCATAATCAAGTTCAAACAATAATCATTTTTTTCATCCCATGTATATGTAAGTTTTTTATACAATTCAAAAAATAACATTTTTTCCATCCTCATTTATATATATATATATATATATATATATATATATATATATATATATATAAAATCTCTATTCACTTGTTTCTATAATTCAAAAAGGAAATAAAATGTCTAAACAATTATATTCTTCATCGACTGCGCCATCATCATCCCCATCATAACTAATGACATTATCAATATCATCTTTATCTTCAGAATTTAATGTTGAAATAAACTCATATTCTTCATCTACTTCTACCACTTTTACTTTTTCCTTCGCCTTGCTTCGAATAACAATTTTTCTAGGACTTAGAAAATAGTTGTTGCAAAATCATTATAATATAAGAGTAAGACATTAAGACCATTAATTAATAATTATAAGACTACAAGACTAAACAATAAGAATATGACTCATACAAAATCGCTCGTATGGTTTTGATGTGGATCCACTTACACCATACACATCTTCCAAGCCTTCAGCAAAGCATTCACCTATGTTCATTTAGGTATTATCTATAGGAAGTGTAGGACTTTCTTTATTCATGATCCGTTTATGATCAAATTCCATAGTTGATAAGCATATAGGATCAAGCCCTCGATCCCTCTCTCTCTTTGTATGACAGACTTTGAGTTGAAGATTATATCTTACGAAGACAAGCGCATTCAATCTTTGTTTCTCAAGTCTATTTATCTTCTTTAAATGTATTTGTATGCCCAGGAACGTAATAATATAAGGTTATTGGTCACTACAGTCTACATTGTAAATTCATAAGTTAATTAATGAATTTAATAATTTTTCACTCTCGCCCGCTCAAAAGTGCTCCAGTTGCGCTCACAACTAATAACATTACATGTCAAACTTAAAAAATGAATAACCAACTTTTACAATTATGGACACTCATCTCTGTACTCTCCCACCATAGACCTAAAACACAATCATATATAATTTATATAAACAATAAGCACAAAATCAAACTCAAAGAAGCAAAGTAATTGTAAATAAAACTACTTAATTGCTTTGTCGTTCTAGTTAAAATTACCTTGTGGGACATGTGGTTGTCCGCCAAGATAGTCGATGTCAGTATGAAAATTTCCCCAAGCATATAGGTGTTTTAAGGGTATGTGTATTCCTGTTGGCTATTTTGTTGGTTATTTCAGTTGTTTCTCCTAGCCACCACCAGAGGTGGTAGAGGGCAACCTTTGGGTTTAGCCCAACTGATCCTCATAACTGAAGGTTTAGACAATCGTTTTACCTTTAATTTCTCTAAAATATTATCGACAAGTTGATGGTTTACCGTCGTCAAAAGCCTTTCGATGAAGCCTTCTATCATCTTGGTAAGGCTCTTTGCATGAGCCTTGTTGCATTCTACAATTTATCGTAACTCTTCCCGCATGCCGAGGAAGTGTTGTGCAACATCATCTAGCATAACACTCGGTTGGGAAGATGATCTTACCTTCACATCGATGTGTTCTGCTTATTGTCCTCATCTTGTGGCTCTCTCACAACCTCATAGAGACGGCTAGCTTTTGGTTTTGCTCTACCAACCATATTAATCTACTGAGAAATGTTGATATAACATACCATGTCCCACCAAGCGTACAAAAAATAGTGTTAATGTTCAATACGAACACATAACTACACGTGTTACGAATAACCTGAATTCGATCAAGCGTGTGCGATTAGGAATAGTGTCAAGCATGCCAGAGTCGTACTTAACTTGAATTGATTAAACGCTTGTGACCTCAAGCACTAAACCAATCGGATACAGATTAAACCTATGAAGGTTGCTCTAACTGTTCACCTACAAAATTTTTATAACGATTTGAAAAGGGGAGGGTTAGTCCTTTATAATTGAATCTTTGGCCTCGAGTTAAGGACTTTTTCTTTCAGCGTTAATAGTGTATCAGATTTCTCCGTCGATTAATAACAGACGGGCAATATTAAAAAATAAGGCTAATCATTGATTTTATTGATTTGCATGAAAGAATAGTACAAACAACGGAAAAGAAAATAAATGAAGTAGAGAAGAAGATACTTATGGCTGCTTGTGTTGTCAAAACAGCTATAGAAAAATACTGGACAGTCGTGAAACAATTATGGTGTGAAGTTAGTAGGATGTAACTAGTGATTTGCTAAATAACGACTTGGTGATTGGGATGTGATGATGGTGATCGTTGATATTTAACTTACTCCTAAGGTGTACTGCAACAATGGTACTGGACAATAACAGATCTAAACTAAGGATTCCATACTTGCTGCAGCGTGGCTAGGTGAAAGTGGAATATATATTCGAGCTAAAAAGTTAAACTATGGATAAGTAGCATTGCGCTATAGAGAGATTGATTGTTTATGGCGAGGGTCCAGAACTTTTCTTTAAGTGCAGCTTTTATAGTTTTTTAAGAGGTAGTAGTATTGTGTAAGATTCCGAATCGTAAGAGATTTGGATAGTTGGTCATGCGAATCTCCTTGATTCTCCATATAAGTATAGTTAATTGTATTAGGCCATATAAACAAGAGATCACACACGACTTTTGCTATTTCAATTGTGTGTAGGCAAGTTTGTTGGAGTCCTCATGTCATTGGGCTCTTGTATCTATAAAGGTTGATTTTGGTGGGACTCTGGCAATTAATGTTTAATGACAGTTTGTTTATATGAATTTGCTTTGCAAAGAGTTACTTTTGATTGAACTTTAGCATTCAAGGCTCCCATGTGTGCGCATCCCTAACTCCTTTTTCAAAGTTTATCTATGGCATATGTGGCATGGCTCCCACGTGGCACCATTTGAACCGTTCAATTTGACAATGATCGGTTGGATATAAATAGTGTGGTTATTACGACCCCCCAACATGAAGGGTCATTGCTTGTCGTCCAATCATATACTAGGTCGCGGATTAGCTGTTACTCGGGTAACTTAGTGGGCATTACCCTAACCATGTGGGGCCCACCTTGATATATTTTTTGTATATCCACACTGTCCATCTGTTTTTCATCTCATTTTAGGACGTTATCCCAAACCTTGAGAAGATCCAAATCTTAGGTGGACCACACCATTAGAAATAGTGACAAATGGCCATTAAAAACTTTTTATGGGCCACAAAAGTTTTGAATCAAGCTCATCTTTGTATTTTCCCTTCGTTTAAAGTCTCTAGGACATTATCAACAGGTTGGATGGTAAATAAACATTACAATCCCTATGGTGGGCCCTTTGGAATATTTAATGGTGAGGCACTCAAACACCATTGTTTCCTACGGTGTGGTCCACCTGAGATTTGGATCTGCTTAATTTTTAGGACTACGATCCAAAATGGGCTGAAAAAATGGGCTGGAGAAACAGATGGATGGCATGGATATATAATACATCATCCAGGTGGGCCTCACGGTAAGGATAACACCCACTGAGGTGTGAACCGGGGTCACACCTAAATCCGCTTCCTGGTTTGCTAAGCAGCCTAAGCCCGCGTGCGAATGCCTGCCCTTCGCGATAAACACACACGACAATGTAGTACACATGTCTGAGATGAGAGCTTTCCATCAGTTGGGCCACACTGTCTACATCTTCTGTTTATCCACTCCGTCCATTCATTTTACCGGCTCATTTTAGGGCATGAATCCAAAAACGAGGCAGCCGGTGGACCACACCACGGGAAATAGTGGTGATTAAACGCTCACCATTAAAAGCTTTATAAGTTCACTGTAACGTTTATTAACCATCCAACCCGTTGATTAGAGAAGAAAGATCTAGATGAATGTTTTTTAATGGTGGGCGTTCAATCATCTCTTTTCCAGTGGTGTGGTCCACAGGAGATTTGGATCTGCCTCATTTTTGGTCTAGAGTACTAAAATATGCCTGGAAAATGGATGAACGGCATGGATAAAATATATGGTGGGGCCACAGAGTTTTTTCAGCACCGACCAGTACCAACCTCAGTACTGGAGGGGCCACTACCGAATCCAAATCCGGCTATGCAAACCTCTTGCAGCCGCACTCCGTAAGGGATTTTTACTGCATTAGCCCTGAGGTGTGGCTATTTTAACTAAAACTTCAATTTCTCATAGAAGGTTTCCAAATTGGCCTTTTCACGAGAAATTGAAAGTTTCGTGGTCAGTTTTGCCCCTCTGACCACTTGCCCAACGTACGGAGGGCTATCACGGAGTGTTTTTTCAAGGGGATTGTGGGGCCCACGAAATCAACGATTGTGGCCATCGGTTCGACAATTTGATCCGTCCATATGAAATGATTAATTTCCAAAATCACGGTAAGTGTTTTTACACTCTTTTTTTCAGTTATGTGTGGTCCAGAAAAGTGTCAACGTTTCTCCTTCTTTATAAATTCTTTTTTAATGGTGTAGTCCACCCGTACGAAGTTTTGTCTTGATATTTTCTGACGATACTCTAAATTAAAACTCTTCTTCTACGAACGGATTTGATTTCTTTTGCCACCATCCAATGGGCCCCACATACGATCGATTTTTGGTTTGTAAAGGGTGGGGCCGTTGCCTCTTAGCCATTTGTTTAGGGATTTGAAAAGGGAGGAGACCTCCACTGTCGTCATTATAGGGGACCACCACCAGGCACGACCTCCATCGACGTAGGGGACCACCGCCATCAATTCATTTCGCAAGAAAGCGACCTCTAACTGGAGAAGGCGATTAAGACCGTTGTTCCTTCTTTTGTGGGACCCACACTGACACCTCAAATCGTCTCTCATTGCGACTGATATGACGTCTAGAGGTAAGAATATGTATTATTTTAATTATTTCTCTTGTATATTTTTTTGAAACTCTTCTTGGATCCCCCGAGCACTGTGGATTCCTCCTATGGAATCCCTCTGGCACTGTCAATTCCCCCTGAGCACTGTGGATTCCTCCTGTTGAATCTCCCCCTAGCACTGTCGATTCCCCCTGAACAGTCTGAATTCTCAATGAGCACTGAGAAATCCCCCTGGCACTGTGGAATCCCCCTGATAATCGTCGATTCCCACTTATCACTGTGGAATCCCACAGGCACTGTGGAATTTCTCTGAGCACTGTGGATTCCCACTGAGCACTGTGAAATCCCCCTGGCACTATGGAATCCCCCCGGCACTGTGGAATCCCCCAAGGACTGTGGAATCCCCCTGAGCACTGTGGATTCCCAGTGAACACTGTGGAATCCCCCTGGCACTATGGATTCCTATTGAGCACTGTGGAATCCCCCCGGCACCATGGATTCCTATTGAGCACTGTGGAATCCCCTGAGTACTGTGGATTCCCACTGATCACTGTGAAATCCCCCAGGCACTGTGGATTCCCACTAAGCATTGTAGAATCCCCCATGGCACTGTGGATTCCCACTGAGCACTATGATTCCCACTAAGCAGTGTGGAATCCCCCGGCTTTGTGGATTCCCATTGAGGACTATGGAATCCCCCTAGATTTGTGGATTCTTATTGAGCACTGTGGAATCCCCCTAGCACTATGGATTCCCACTAAGCACTGTGGAATCCTTAGGCATTGTGGATTCCGACTGAGCAATTTGAGTCCCCCTAGCATAGTGATTCCCAATGAGCACTGTGGAATTCGGCTTGCATTGTGGATTCCCCCTGAGTAGTATGTGTTACATCCATCAAGGTGGACCATTCAAAGGGCCTCAATAACCTTTGGTTGGATTAAAAAATAAACATTTCAATGGCGCCAATAGAGGTGGGCACAAACCAAGCTAACTCGAAAACTCGGCTCGGATTGGTTTGAAAAAGCCTGAAAACTCGGCTTGGATTGGTTCGAATTGAAGTTCATACTAAACCAAGCCTCAGAGTCAAGCTCGTTTAAAAAAAAAAAACCAAGCTCAAACTAGGGTAGTACCGGGTCGATTTGGCTCAAAGCTCGGTTCGATTCAGGTCGGTTCAATTCATCTTGGTTTGATTCGACTTTATTCGGCTCGTAGATTGTAAGTTGATTGTTTCTTGTGGTGTGATCCACTTGAGCTTTGGATATGATTTTAAGATCATGTCCTGAAATGATATGTAAAAATGGATGGATGGCATGGATAATACATATACATGATGACATGAATAATACATAATACATATACATGGATGCATGCTGTTCCCATGCACTTGTAAAATTATGCTCCTGTACTTTTGTTTGGAAAAGGCTCTTACATGTCTATTTTGAAGTTGCACTCCTTTAGAGGATGTTAAACATCATGTAGTAAGATACTTTTGTATTTTTTTTCAAACTTTTTAAATTCTTTTCTATTTAAACAAACAAATAAAAAAAGAGACATCACCTGTTTAAACGACGCCTAGCCCGGATTGAAAGTTTTGACCAAACTTATCCCAACTCGAACCCAATTTTTCTAGAGCAAACCAAATTTAGGCCGCATAGGTTGACCCGAAACACAAACCAAGCCAATCCACAAATCGGGGTGGCATAAAAACAAGCCAAACCAAACTAGGGCTAACTCAGCCCGACTAGGATCGTTGCCCACTCTAGGTGCCAATTACCCTCGAATGTGTATTTATTATATGTTTATGGTTAATCCATATGTTTTAACTTATTATATTTTATTCATGGTACTAATTGTTTTAACATATATCCACAGGTGGCATGAATGAGAGAAAGCCAGACCCTTGCCCAGACTATTTTGCTAAGAAGGTGGCAGCAAAATGTTCAGTAGAATTTTTAACTCCATTGAAGGCTGCATTTGCTAGGTGTAAAAAATGTAGAGATTTATTCCAATCGACGTGCTTTGGATATTTGCTAGACTTTAATGAAAGAGAATTCATCTTTCATGGACCAATCATCCATGCTTTGATACAGAGGCATCTCGGTGACCTACGGTTCAACATCCATGATTCCATCATCCGTTTTGGTGAGATGGAATACACTTTAATTATGGGATTGAAGTGGGCACTGTACGAGCCAAAAGAAGTAAAGAACAACTTACGAGACCGCTACTTTAAGAATTATGAACATATTATAAAGAAAGACTTAATAGATACTTTTCAAAGTCTCGTAGGGTCAAAAAGACATTCGCATGCCGTGAAAATTGCCCCATCATTATGCGTGAAGAATTTAATTGTTGGATTGCCTGGAAAGAATAAATGTGTGGAGGATTATATTAGTTTAGCAAATAGTATTGATGATTTTAATAAGTATCCTTGGGGTTGAGTTGGCTACGAAATTTTGAAGGTACCATGCCAACACGACAATAAAGGTGCACTATCCAGATACGTACGCTTTTTGTGGAAACACATTTGCCCTTCAGGTAAAATTAGTATTGTATTCTATTATTTTGTACATTCCAAATTCACGATATATTACCTTATATTATTTATTTCCTTTTGTATTCTTGACTTAACAGGTTTGGGAGTATGAGTCCTTCCCATCTCTAATCGGCTCACACCGCTGAGCTTCGAGAAGGACTGTTATCCATATTTCGCGATTTCTCAACTAAAAAATGAACATGATAGCGCGGTTTGCGAGCGTTTCTAAAACCTTTGAAAAAAATCGGTAATATGCATGGAATGTAGTGTGACAGTTTATTTTGTAGTTTTACCATAACTTTTATATTCTGATATTGCATTTATGTTCATCGTGTAGTTTATGAGTAGCGGGGCCCTCATTCCCACCATAGATGAGGAGGAACGCGATGCTGTTATAGAAGTTCAAAGAGTTGTCGGAAACGCGACGGTAGTAAGTGAAAAGAGGCCAAAGAGGAAGATGGATACACAACAAGAAAAGTATGAGAATAAAACTATAGGGCCAAATGAGAGAGTAATGAATACAAACGTAGAGGAGGGAGGGAGCACAAAGAGGCCCACCAAATCAAAAGAAAAGTCTAGATGGAAGAAATTGTACAAGTTTTTATTGAATAAGGTAACTAAATATGCGACTGAAGTGGCCGAAGTAAAGGAGGAAAATAAAAAATTAGGTGAAAAAAAAGTTTCTCGTCTTAAAGCCGAATTGGAGGCGGTGAAGGTATTTTAAATTCTAATTGTGCTCCACTGGTAATTTACAATGCGAGTTAGATATTAACCAAGTATATATCGTGCATCTTCAAGGAAAACGCGCGACGGAAGAACGGGATGGAGAAGAAGTAGAGCCTTGTTCAATTTAGCGTACTCCGGACGCATACTGTGATCGTAACGTGGATGATGTAGAGGTTTGCACTACCCTTGTCGTGTATTCTAGGGGTGTGTCAAAATTTGTGACACTCCCTCATTTCACGTGCGGGGTAGCGGGAGCTGATAATATGAAGCCCGTTCGCGACCGACAACCTTCGAGGTTCCAACGCAGCCCGTTCACAGAACCTTGCATCGATCTCGAATTCGGCTTCACCTACATAGCGGGATTTATGGACCCGTCGAGACACCTATCGCCTGATGAATACACTATTGTCAAAGCCGCTTACAATTCGGGTGACTATAATTGGTTGCATTATATATGGGATAACGTATGGGTTGATGATTAGGTAAGCCGCAGTTCAATGCAGGTTTCATTACTGACCGCATTCATTTATTGTTTATGTTTATTGATAAATATTTCTTTACACAGTGCATTAACACGTACATAGATTTCCTGACGGATCGCAGAGCAAATTATCCTGCCGCGTACCCCCAGGATTGCTTATTTGTGTCCACTTGGTTCTGGGTAAATATTCCTAATATGAACAGCTTGATGTCAACATATATATTAAACAATAGATTTGAAATTTATAGTTTTCTCTTATCTTACTTAAACAGGTATTGTTCCATAAAGATGTCAATAGCATATGTAAATATACTGCAGGTGACCACAGTAATAGGGAGTCGATACTTAATCCAGCAGTTGTGGCTTTGGTTGCTCGGTCGGGAAAGGCTATGTGGCAGTACGACACGGTTTTTCTACGATTGCATATGTACCTTTGATGGAATGTGCATGGTAGACATATGTGCTTATAATAGTTTTTGTGTACTTTTTAGGTCTACTTTCCCGTCCATGTGAACGAATCGCACTGGTCTCTAATGTATTCAATGAAGAGACAAGTATGGTTGATCGACAGTATAGCCACCACTTGGAAGAGAAATTTCAAATCGTATGCATGGGGATTCACACATGGGCTTCGATGGTTAATTCATATATGTGATAACGGGAATCCGTTCTGGGAAGTTGATTGGCATTTTGATATTGTCAAAGGGACCCCTAAACAGACGAATAGTGATGATTGTGGGGTATACGTCATGAAAGCTATGGACTTGCTATGCAGTGGGTTGGATGTACAGTTTACTACAGTAAGGTTTCATTGTCCGGAATTCAAATCATCATGTCCTTGATCCAGTATTTGCTTATTACTTTGTATGTTAAACCACAGGAACAAGTCCCTAATTTCAGGCAAATACTAGCCTGCGACTTACTTCAGTTTAAGTTGAAAGAAATTATAAGACCGGTACAATTATCTTTGGATGAAGATATTATACAGGTCATCGAAAGTGGTCCGTCATCAACGAAGAATGATATACCTGCAGCGAAAAAAACTCCAAAGAAGCCGCGGACACAAAGATGTTACCATGGAAGAGAGCGTAGGAATCAATTTTGATCTAGCACATATGTTATTCACTTTGTACAGGCCATATGCATTAAGGATAAGACTTTATTTTTCTGTTTTTAGGAGAAATATAATTCACTTTATATTTTGAATAAATGCATACTGAGGATTGGATTAGTTGTAAGCTGCACATGCATTTTGGGACCGTACATCATCCATTTTGGATGACAAATACCATTGTTAAAATAGTATCTGGTTGTCAAATAAGGTGTAATAAGGTGTAATTATGGAATCCCACAGAACACCATTAAATCGTACAGAGCAGTATGGAATTCCACTAAGCACTATAGAATCCCATAGAGCAATATGGAATTCCACAGAGCACCATGAAATCCCACAGAGCACTATGGAATCCCACAGAGCACTATGGAATCTCACAGAGCAATATGGAATCCCACAGAGCACCATGGAATCCCACAGAGCACTATGGAATCCCACAGCAGTATGAAATCCCACTGAGCACTATGGAATCCCACAGACCAATATGGAATCCCACAGATCACTATAGAATCCCACAGAACAATATGGAATCCCACAGACCACTATGGAATCCCACAGACCACTATGGAATCCAATGAGCACTATGGAATCCCATAGATCAATATGGAATCCCACAGAGTACTACGGAATCCCACAGAACACCATGAAATCCTACAGAGCAGTATGGAATTCCACTTAGCACTATAGAATCCCACAGAGCACTATGGAATCCCACAGAGTAATATGGAATCCCACAGAGCACCATGGAATCCCACAGAGCACCATGGAATCCCATAGCAGTATGGAATCCCACTGAGCACTATGGAATCCCATAGACCAATATTGTAATACCCCAAAAATTTAAGCACACGAGTGCATGTTCACACGCGAGAAATTAAATTCTAGGCCGTGTTGTTCGCTCACATACACATAGGTATACACTTTTATACATATCCCGACACTTTTAAGACTCTGAAAACTTAGTGTACTTAGTTAAGTCAATAGACAGACCATTAGAATGATCTGTCATTGCTAGACTGGAATATCTAGCCGACCACTTCGATTTTGAACTACGTGATCAACTTAAACCCGCCGTACGATCTCCACATTGGCCTGTACACATGTTGTCCATAAATCTGATCCGTACATCTTGTCCATCACCAAGCATTTGCTTAAATCATTGATTTTCCAACCCTATGAACCTCCTCAGGCGTGTTTATAGCACTCTAAGATTTTAGAATTATTTAAATTATAATTTAGTTAATTATTTAATAAATTAAACGATTGTTAATATTAATGAATTAATAATAAATCATCCATATGGAATTAGAGTAGGGTCCCTTTATTAAAGTTGCTCAAAATGAACCCTAGAACAGTGTAGAAGTGTCGGATTTCACAAAACTCACGAATTTACAATAGTTACGAAAATGCCATTAGTTAAACTTAAGTTAAACTGACAATTTTAAGTATGTTAGTTTTTGACAATCGGTTTTATGCAAAACTTTATATAATAGTTTAGGGGCATGTTTTAACCGTACACGTCAAATTTCAGCCCTCCGATCATCCCACAAATACCCTAATCAGAAATCGGGCCATAAGTGGGCCTTCTAACCTTGGAACTGCCTCATTTTTGGTGTCATGCCCTAAAATTTGTGGCCTACCTGATGAATGGATTGGATTTGTCCCATGCATCATGGTGGACCCATGTACATGGCGAGCGTGTGTTACGCACGGTCAAACCGCGTTTGACCTTGCGGACCAGCAGAGGAGTGAGAAGACTCTTTCTTCTTCTTTGACCCTGCGACAGCAGCGTTCGCAATCCACCGGACGCTCCAGCACCGTCCATCTGTGGATCCCATATGATACATCCAAACCGTCCATCCGATTTATCTCCCCGACGCCAACAATCCTCTTAAGTTTCTCGATCAACAGTCGCACATCCGATCTTTTCCAATTTACCGTCCTAATCAAAAGATCCCAAGATCCAGTCCATTGCTTTACATGGACTGGTCATATTTCTTTTAAGCATTCATGTGGACCCCACCTAGGTCTCAAACGGCTCTTACCATCTAAGAGTTTCTAGAAGGAAGTTTCCTTCTCCCACTCAAACTCAACCATGCCGGTTCGGTTCTTCCATCCGCAAAATGCCACCTCCGATGTATCCATCTGATATAAAGCCTCCCTAGACGTCTCTTCCCTCCCTAGAAAAATGTAGAAAGAGAGAGAGAGAGCCATTAGAGAGAGAGAGAAAGAGAGAGAAGAGAGAGTTAACGTAGGGGGGGAGAATTCCCGTTGCTGCTGCTGTTCCTGTTGCTGGGGCAACATTCCAGAAGAGTAAGGAGAAGAAGAAGAATGAAGAGGAGAGAAAGAAGAAGAAGGAAGGAGAAAGAAGAAGGGATTTCTTCTCTAATCGAGTTACATCAGCAAGTTGACTCGCTGAGTCAACTCGGATTCGAGCCGAGACTATTTGAAACTTAGGGATCAACGAATCGGTGAGTAATTCATCTTAGGTAACTTTCTTTGTTAATTTTCTTTAGTGTTCTCCCCTGTTTACTTTCAATTTATAAAGTCTCCTTCTCTAGTTAGGATTTTAGGCATACTTTTATGCTTTCTTCCTTATCATGGAATCCTAGGTAAGGGATCCATCCATCTCCTAACTCTACATCCTTAAAAGTTCACTTGCCAATTATCCTTTTCTTATTGAATTAATTTTCTCAAGTTTTCCTTTTTAATGAACATGTTAGAATTCTACGACAATTCGATTTAGAATTTCTTACATATGATGTCACCAACATGCAACCCTAAAAACACGTAGTATTCTCAAGATTCCACGTTACATTATTCTTAAATTTATTAATCGACAACAACTTAGGTTTAAATAATATACAATACATAACTCTTAAAACAACCTTAGCTAATTGTCAACGCACTAAACCTTACACGATGATCTTCTCAAATCCCTCGATCAACAATAACTAAAATTAGATAAAGAATTATCTGAATGAAGAAACACATGCATGGTGTGATTGGAATTGAGTTGATATGTATTGTATGCTTGAAGAGTGCTTCAATAACTCATGACATGGACATACATTTATACACTGCGACAGAACAGGAGCATGGTTGATTTGACTCCTGGTGTGCATGATTGATTTGCCGCCTTGCTGTACCGGTTAGGTGAGCATGATTGATTTGAGACAGGTTCCTAATGTTCAGTGGCAACGAGTTCTGGTCGTTCCACTTATTGAGCATGGTTGATTTGCTCGGTTGGATCGGTGGTGCATGGTTGATTTGCCCATTGGCGTGCATGGTTGATTTGCCGCCTCGCTGTACCAGTTAGGTGAGCATGGTTGATTGCGACAGGTTCCTAATATTCAGTGGCAGCGAGTTCCTAGACGTTTATTTCTCTCACACATATCATAACATACATGACATCATGATAATCATGTTCCATTTATAATAAATCATAAAGTGTATCAATCATAATCTCATCCTCGTATATTTCATACAATTCTATCCGTTGATGATTCGCATCCTGTCTCTTATTAACTAGAATATTACCTGTGATGGAAATGACCTCACTGGGCTTTAGCTCACCAAAATCACCACAGTTCTTGCAGGTTTTTAGGAAGAACAAGACATAAGCAAATGAGAGTATTCAAAGGATCCCATCCTACTCAAGCGTCAATCGTTACAGATTTATGTTAGTTTTGTAAAAAAATTCAATGTAATAAGGCATTAGTAGAAAAGAAAATTTATATTTGGGAATTATTTTAGATATGCAATGTGTGGAATGGAATTTCAAGGAATCTATACTCGAATTTTAAATTCACACCCTGAAACTCGGGCTTTGGGTTGTTGTACTCGAGTCCCTGAATTTTGGGGCGTGACAAATATGGAATCCCACAGACCACTATGGAATCCCACAGAACAATATGGAATCCCACAGACCACTATGGAATTCCACAGAGCACTATGGAATCCAATGAGCACTATGAAATCCCACAGACCAATATGGAATCCCACAGACCACTATGGTATCCCACAGACCACTACGGAATCCAATGAGCACTATGAAATCCCATAGACCAATATGGAATCCCACAGACCACTATGGAATCCCACAGACCACTACGGAATCCAATAGAATAATATGAAATCCCACAGACCACTATGGAATCCCACAGAACAATATGGAATCTCACAAACCACTATGGAATCCCACAGAGCACTATTGAATCCAATGAGCCCTATGGAATCCCACAGAGCACTATGAAATCCCACAGAGCACTATTGAATCCAATGAGTCCTATGGAATCCCACAGAGCAATATGGAATCCCACGGAGCACTATAGAATCCCATTGAGCATTATGGAATCCCACAGAGTACTATGAAATCCAATGAGCACTATGAAATCCGACAGACCAATATGGAATCCCACAGACCACTATGGAATCCCACAGACCACTACTGTAATGCCCCGGTTTTCATTACTAGAGTATTGAGCCCGAGTTCTGAAAACCCGAGTGTAAACATTCAAAGATCCACTTTACAGTATATTTTTTTTAAAATTTAAAATGCAATGGAAGCAAATCAAGACATGTAATGTCCAATATAAATCAAACTGTACAAGTGGCGCCCATAGGGATTATACAAATCAATTGTCTCAATATTACATTATTAAAAATGAAACCAAAAGAAGGAAACACTGCAAGTAGACTTGAGTCGCACCACCTTTCCACTTCTCATCCAAAGACACCTGCTTCAACTGTTATGGTTCGATAGCGTTAAAACGCTATCATAGTGAGGTAAAAACCCTCCAAAATTACCAGGCATGATAACAGTTAAGTAAAGACCAACTAAAGATAATATATTGCACAATAAACAATTTATACAATTCCAAAAGAAGTGACATTTAAAACAATCAAATGTAACAATTCACTCATATTATAAATACCAACAAATTATAACATTCAATCCATATATTCCAACTTTAATCCCGTTTACATGAATGTGTGTATGCAAATGTTCTTCAGCCTGGGGATGTACATCCAGCTGGTGAATTTCAAACCGACAGTAACATGGCTCGTCACCAATGTTACCCGCAATGCAATGCATATCAAACCAACAGTAATGTGGCTCGTCACCAACATTACCCGCAAATGCCATGTATGTATTATTAACCAGCTTTTATTAGTCCAATTTACAAAACAAGCAATTAAAAGCTCACGGTCACTATGGGGGGTGCGCAACCCAGCATAGGCCGACGGCTCAAGCATAGCATCCCATAACACCATCCTCGGCCCATGAGACGTCCAACAAAATATACTATAGTACAAATTTTATGATTATCTACAATTAGACAATTAACATTACTATTTTGTGTGTGTTCCAAAGTTTTCAACAAAAGGATACTCTTCTTCGTCCAAGCCACCTGAAAAACAAGTCCCTTGATGGACACCAATAAGGAAGGATCTTTCCAAACAAAGCCACATGGCATCAAGTCCAATTCAGGACACCACAAGATAAATTTCACTAAATGGCAACAAATCATCCTCTCAAAACATAACAATTAACATTTCACAACCAATTTTTCCAACTGTTATCCAAATAACATAGAAACAGTTCCATTCACTAATTAAATTACATCGACAATTAACAACTTAGATCTAAGGCATTCCATAAACAGTTAATATCACAAAACAATCATTACTAGACAATTATTTGGAAGTAAATATTTATATGAACAAAATAATTATCGTAAGCAATTAACGAAGATAGAGAAACATATAAATAAGAGAATGAAAAGTTTGAAGGGTGAGAAACCTCACTAAAGCCACGTTAATAATCAAGCATGAATCTCAAACAAGTAAAATATTTTGAAAATCAACTAAAGAAGCACCACTAAATTATTAAACAAACACTTAATATAAATAAAAGGAAATCGTAAAGGGAGAAAACCTCACTTTTAGATATAGCTATAATTGAGTATAAATTCCAAGATGGAAAATTGAAAAACTCCAATTACCTACATTCCAATCAAAATTCAACTCAATCAAACCCAACTTAAGCCCTAATCAAATTCTAATAGAAGTTCGGAGATCGACTCTTTTAAATCCAACTCAGGCCAAATGAAGAAACCTAAATGGAAGATTTAGATGTTCTAATCTACTTACAGAACCACAACAATTTAAAGTTCATTTAAGAGAATACCCTAAAACTCCAAATATCTAAAATACTCAACACAACTCAACTTGGACCCACTATAATCCGAGCGAGATAGTATAGACCGCCCGATTTGCTTCGACTCAAATCTAAATGTTAGCCCCAACTTAGAAGGAAATCAAATGATATAACTCAAATGTTGAACCAAACCAATCGCTAGATTAAAATAACTAAATCTTTAACTCTCTTCAGAAATCAGATAAATGAAAACTCACTGAGTTGACCCGATAACAAACGAATGGAACCGAACCTTGATTTGTCCCAACTACAATTTACACTTCTTTGAAGTTGCTGAATCTGCCATAGTAGCTAACCCCACACAACATAAACTCAGCATGTTGAACAAGAAGAACTAAGGTAATGGGCCAAACTCGGCCAATCTCCATGGAATGCTGAGCCAACCCGGGGAACCCGAAACCACAAAGAGCTTCCTATTACTTCTCCTCTTTTCTTCTTTTTCTCCTTTCTCTGATTTTCCTCCTCTTTTCCTTTCTTTCACTCCTGGGTCAACCCACAAAGAAACTGGTCCAAACCAGCTCTCAAACATTCAACTCTGTGAGTCACAGACTCAGAACTCGGTTTCAAAATACAGCAAAAGAGATTGAGCGATTTTACCTCTACTGGAGCTGAACGAAAACTCCATGAATTTCATGATGATGGGCATTCATCAGAGGGACGGGTGACTCAGATGCTCTTCTTCTGATTCCAGTTGGAATTAGAGCTCAAAAAATCAGCTTTGACGCTGAAACTTGTGCAACCGCTGATCTCCCCAAGCTGGTCCACATCTTTAGTGAAGATCATAAATCAGACAGACATCCAACGGCCCATATGAAAACCGTTTCTAAACTTGAGACAAAATCCAACAGTGGCGGAACGGTGGAGGATTCCTGGTGAGGAAGACGATCAACTTCGATGGTAGGTTCTGTGTGTTGGCTTCTTCTTTCGATCAAGATCTTGCAGACGGTCTACATGATTCGATTCTTAGGGTTTCCTTGATTTGGAAGATGGTGGAATGAATGGTCTAGATGAATAGATCTGAGGTTTGGATTGTTAGGTTGCAAAAATCGAAAAATAGAAAAGAAGCTAAAACGATTTCTTATAGGAGAATGGTGATCCGTGTGGAATGCTATGGACGACTGAGATGTTTCTATAGAAGGAGGTTATTTGGTTGCTATGAACAGTCCAGATGAACCAAAACCCTCATTACATGGATCGCAACAGCTGGCAGCTAGAAACGGTTTTCAGATTTAGAAAACCAGTTAAAACTATCTGATTTGGTTTGATTCAAACACCCTAATAATGGTCCCCATAGGAGGAAACTTCCATGGTTTAATATATCATCATACGCTCATCAAGATGGATGGTTTGGATTGGGTAGAGGTGGCCCATGGAGATCGCAATCCATTGATTTTATAACTGTTAGAAACACATTCTTGGTTTGATTGGACAGACTTCAATATTAACGGGCGCACGAGACCCTGAGAAAAAGTGAGGTCCACTATATAGGGTTTGGTCAGGCCCGTGCTACAAATGAAATGGATGGTTTGGATCACCCATACCAGAACTGTAGGTGGGCCACGATCTAACAAAATCTCGGGCAGCGTCCTTCCGATTTACCAAAACTACCCACCCAGGCAGTTGTTGTAAAAGAGAGTCTCTCTCATTTTGGAAACGGTCAGGTCAGCAAGCACTGACCGACCTTGGTTGTTCCAGTGAACGACGTGTGCACACCCCTTCTAGTGCACACTCAACTGAAAATGGGGCCCACAATGCTGGACTATGAAATCCATACCGTCTATTTGCTTTTCCAAGCCAACTTAAGACCACTGGCCCACTCGTGACCCACTTCAAGAGTCAAGTGAACCCCATACGCTGATTTAACCAATAGTAATGGTATTTTATTCAATTCAATGGTTGAATGGACCCCAACATAATTTCCAACTGTTAAAAAAAATCATAAAAACTTCTATAGCCTATTTTACCAATTGTAATATCAAATACTACTATTTGTTTTTCTTTGATAATATAAATGGTACTATTATTATTATTTTTGGTGATTACCAGATTTGTGGGGGCCCGCCATGTTTATTTGTGGAATTCATTCCATCTAACTAATATGCATAGTGAGGCACCTTGGAATTTATTTAATGATCACTTGATGATTCAATTGGAATCATTTATGGATCTAAATATCTGTAGTCTAATGGTTATTATGGATTATTTAACTAGTAATTAGTGGTTGATTTAGTCGTTAAATGGTCCAACCTAACAATCATTAATTTAATTATAATTTCCGTAGTAACACCTGAGTACTGAATGTACGGGGTATTACAACTACGGAATCCAACAGAATAATATGAAATCCCACAGACCACTATGGAATCCCACAGAACAATATGGAATCCCACAAACCACTATGGAATCCCACAGAGCACTATTGAATCCAATGAGCCCTATGGAATCCCACAGAGCACTATTAAATCCAATGAGCCCTATGGAATCCCACAGAGCAATATGGAATCCCACAGAGCACCATAGAATCCCATTGAGCATTATGGAATCCCACAGAGCACTATGAAATCCCACAGAGCACTACGAAATCCCACAGACCACTACGGAATCCCACAGAGCACTATGGAATCCAATGAGCACTATGGAATAATATGGAATCCCACAGAGCACAATGGAATCCCACAGAGCACTACGGAATCCCACTGAGCACTACGGAATCCAACAGAATAATATGAAATCGCACAGACCACTATGGAATGCCACAGAACAAATGGAATCCCACAGACCACTATTGAATCCAATGAACACTATGGAATCCCACAGACCAATATGGAATCCCACATAGCACTACGGAATCCCACAGAGCACTACGGAATCCCACTGTGCACTATGGAATCCAACAGAATAATATGAAATCCCACAGACCACCATGGAATCCCACAGAGCACTATGGAATCCTACAGAATACTATGGAATCCAATGAGCACTGTGGAATCCCATAGACCAATATAGAATCCCACAGAGCACTATGGAATCCCACAGAGTACTATGGAATCCCACTGAGTACTACGGAATCCAACATACCAATATGAACTCCCACAGAGTACTATGGAATCCCACAGAATACTATGGAATCCCACAGAACAATATGGAATCCCATAGAACACCATGGAATCCCACGGAACACTATGGAATCCCATAGAGCAGTATGGAATCCCACTGAGCACTATGGAATCCCATAGACCAATATGAAATCCCATAGAGCACTATGGAATCCCATAAGCACTATGAGTTCGAAACAAATAAGAGCATTTAAATGGTTGTTGGGCTTACTCTATTAATGGATTAGATCTTTCACTACTGAATAAGAGCATTTAAACTTCCATGTACAATTTTACCCTCTTTTAATAATTTGTCCTTGTTTGCATTGATGGTAAGGGCAAAAGTTCCCTCATCTTGGTGTATTTGTTATATCCACACCATTCATCCATTTAGCCAAATCATTTTAAGGCATGAGGCAAAAAATGAGGCCGCCCCAAAGCACAAGTGGACCACACCATAGATAGCGGTGGATAGTGACGCCCTCCGTTGAAACCTTCTTAAGGCCCACTTTGTTGTTTATTAGCCATCGAATATGTTCATGAGGTCACACAAACCTGGATGAAGGGAAAACACAAATTTAAGCTTGATCCAGAACTTTATGGCCCCCAAGAAGTTTTCAATGCTAGATATTAAATCCCCACTATTTTCTATGGTGTGGTCCACTTTAGCTTTGGATGTGCTTCATTTTTTTCTCGTGACCTAAAATGATCTAGAAAAATGAATGGACAGTGTGGATCTAACACTTACATCACGGTGGGGCCACAGAAATATCGAATCATCCTGAGCACTATGGAATCCTCCTCCTGAGCATTATGGATTCCTACTGAGAACTATGGACTCCCATTGAGTATTGTGGAATCCCACAGAGCACTGTGGAATCCCCCTGAACACTATGAAATCATAGTGAGCATTAAGGAATCCACCAACCACTCTGGAATCCTCCTGAGCACTACGGAATCCTCTTGAGCATTATAGATTCTTACTGAGAACTATGGAATCCTCCTAAGCACTATGGAATCCCACTCACCAATATAGTAGATAGGTGCTTAGAAAAGAGGAGTTAGGGAGACCACCTTTAAAACCTATCCAGGTCTCTTTGGTGCACCGAAGATATATAATCGATGCATCGAAGATCAATCCAGTGGACTTCAGTCACGCACCGATGGCCCTCATTGTACCGAAGGTTGATGCTCACATGTCCCCGACAAGTCAGTGCACCGAAGGTATCTTCGTGGTACCGAAGACACCCTTCGGTCCCGAGCTGACCAGGGAGATCATACCGAAGGGGAGTTATACGTTGATAGTCGGCGCACTGACGACACTCAATTGGTACACCGAATAATGTTCTAGAGTGCTTCGGCTCCAACTGAAGCACTCTGTTGAAAATGGTGAAATATGCATTTATAGTTCGGTCCACTGAAGGATGCCTTTCTGCACACCAAAGACGACGTATTCATTTTTTTTTTAATTTGGTTTAAGGCGTGTTTGACTCATTTCACTCACCTTTTCCTCTTCCTCCCTTAAACCCTAGTAAGCCCAAGCTTCCGAATACTCTCCTAAACCCCTGCTTTTCTTAGATTCGCCTCCAACCACATCTGAGGTCGACCGGGTCGCTAGACATTCTTGGATTTGAGCTTTGGAACCTTGTCACTCGAGATTTTCTCCGAATACAGTGAGTTTGTTGTTCTATAGGGGTAACTATAGCTGATTTTCTTTCCTCCGTTACTTCTTTTGTCTTCATTCCCCTACTAGTTGCCATGATGGGCAAGAGGAAGGGTTCCTCAAGCGAGGCAGGCCCTAGCCGCCCTATTGGTAAGAGGAAAAAGGATGTTGCTGGGGCATCCTCCTCTCGCACACCTCTTAGGGATGCGGCGGCACCAGTGAGTGGCCCCCGGACGAAGGGTTGGACCCGTCATGGAGGTAAGAAGATTATCTATGAGGTGATAGTAGAAATTCCGGACGTCTTTCCTACCAACGAGGTCTGGGAATGGATGGCAACGCTAGGTTGGGATCCTATTTTCCACCCTATCATCGTTGCAAACGACCACACTGTGGAAGCTTTTTATGATACGACCCAAAACCCCAAGAGGAACCCCTTGCTGTTTGATGTGATTGTACAAGGTGTCACTCACCGGGTGGATAGGAAGGTGATTTCCACCGCCCTCAAGATACCTTTGGGGTCGGTAGTAATTGAGGCCGAAGACCCGGAGAGGAAGGTGATGCGGGTCACCCACACCAAGTTCTTGTGTGGGCAAAATGTCGAGTGGGAAAAGGGCAATTGTTTGAGGTCTTCCGAATTACTGCCAGTTTTTCGGAGGCTCCACTATATATTTGTCCGAAATGTCTACCCCAGGGCCGGAAATCGCATCGAATTGAAGCCTTATATGGTGGAGGTCCTGTATCGGGTAGGGAAATTGGAGATGGTATGCTTGCCCACAATCATTCTCACTCGAATGTTGAAGTCGATTTCGACTTCTTGACCCTTGAACCTGCCCTTCGGGCGCCTAGCCTGCCAGTTGGTGAAACAATTTGGCCTCACCACCGCCACTACTAGGCTCATAAACTTTGATGTAATCAATCACAAGAATATGGATCACCTGAAGGTGGGGGTGACATACGCTTCAGATGCGGGTCCACGAACACCCCGACTTGTGGGTGATGATGGCTTCGAGGGCGAGGATGAGACAGAAGAAGAGGATGATGATGAGGCTGAGGATGAAGACGAGGACTACCAGCCCACTGCCTGCCGGCTTGGAAGCGCGTATCACAGCATTAGAGCGGGCTGTGTCTGAGAGGGATGAACGACAAGAGCGCTAGAACAAGCGGCTCTACAAGAAGATGCAGGAGATCATGTGCTGCATTCAGAAGGAGGACACGAATCCTCCATCCTCGGTCTCGTTGGATCATTAGGATCCTAGTTCTATTTTTTTTTTCTCTTCTGCTCTTCGTGGCATTGTAAGTGTTGTGTAAATTGTTTTGTTAACGTTTGTGTTTTAGGTGGGGGAACAATGTACTGACATGGGTAAAATGTTTAAATGAATTGTTCCCATTTTGGGATCTTCCTTGATTGATTTGTGTGGCCTTAGATTTGTGGATATTGGTTTATAGAAATAGGACCATTAAATTATTTTAATTTTTCATTTTTAACCTACCCATGAATATCCACCAATCCATTCCCAAGACAATAAGACAAGATATAAATTTGGTTCATGGTACATCTCAACTGGAGGATTTGATTTAGACAACTCAATTTAAATTAATTGCATCCTCATATACAATTTTTAAGTATTTGTGACTGCTCGTGTACCATCCATCACACTCACACAAAGTATCAAAGTTCCTCTATTAAAAAAAGATAAAAAATAATAAATAAATAAATATAATACAACCAACACTTCAAAAGTTGACAGGAAATGTGAACATGGATTCTTGTCTCAATCGCTGCAGGGTGGAACTACTGTGCAGAGATGGGGACATGCAAGCTGACATCAGGGAAAAGGTTACGAGCAAATCCCAGCCACACATTGGAATCAGGTTATTTGTGAGACATATCCAACCCTTTTTCGAAAGGGGAGTTATTTGATACTCCGGCTGCATATGACACTTGATATGCAAATCAATGATCAGGTTCATAGTTCTTAAGATGAGCTGGCAAAATGGTTGGAAGGGGTGGATTTCATACAAACATATTGATCGGGTTTACAGAAAATTTCAACGGTAGGCGTTCAATCCCCGTTGTTTCATGTGGTGTGGTCAACTTGAGGTTTGGATCTACTTTAATTTTGAGTTCATGCCTCAAATGAGCTGGAAGAAACGCATGGACGGCGTGGATAAAAAATACATCACGGTGGGTTTCGAGATTCCAATAAGTTTGAAAGTAATGGCTGGATCTTCATGTGGGCCACAATGTACAAAGGTTACAAAAGCTTTTGTAGCCATCCATTTGCTTTTATACTCCGTGGCCCACCTAAAGATTGTGAAATGACCTCATTTTTATGCTAGAAGATCTAAACAATGCCGCTCACCTGATGGAAAGCTCAGATTTCACACACATGACACAGTGGGACACATTCACCTGCCTATTTGTGTACGGCTGCGATGTTATGTGTGGAATTAGGTGAAAAATGGTATCATTGAGCATATGACTACAGACAAGAGGAAAAGACACCTTGGTCGTCCATCACTAGCTTAGGAATTTTCAATGCAATATAAGAAATTGGATTATTCACCAGAACCAAATATTACTTGTTGTATTATACTCAGCACGTGCCATGCATGTACACAGATCCAAACATTCCTGATCATTATTGGCGGCAGTAGGCCCATTTAGGCCTGGCCTAAGCCCATTATGGCCTAGTATATAATACCCTAGCCTGAAGATATGTTCGAAATCCACCATATCCCATAGCACATGCAGCGTGCTAGAGGCGGTGTGCTAAGCATTATAGAAAATATACATCTTGTTGGGTCCCACAGTTAAGGACACATTATAGTGGGTCCCACATTGAGAAGAATTTCTCCTTATATCCCACCTCTTTAGAAGATTTCAGTAATGACATAAAAGTGCCTTTTTGTATTCTCTTCGATTCCATTGAAATTCATTTCTCATCAAATCCATGGGCTATCAAGATATCAAATATCACACACGAGTTAATATCAAACGAACACCATAAATACATATGATAGCAATATATCAAAGAACAAATACGAGTTAAAAAAGCTATCTATAGGAAAATAATGACTAATTATCTTCAAAATCCGATGCATTCCTGTCACTCTTATTTGAAATATCTGATTCGAATGCATTTTGGAGATCCGTCGTCACACCATCCATCCACACTCTCGCCACACGACTTACCATCCTTCCGATCTCCCTACTCAGCCTTCCCAATGCCGTATCAATTTCTACCAAACGTATCATGCCTCATGTTCAATGACTGTTGTCTAGGCACTAGAAGATTGTATCTCCTACAAATAGATGTCCATTTGTTCTAGCTTGCGTATTTCACAATCCCACTCGGTTCTCCTTTCTTGCATACGGTAGGAGTCTCTAGGAGGTGGACGTTAGTTGTGATGTTGCCGGCCACGACCATTTAGTGGCATTTTTTGACAGATTCGAGACTGTGAATGGGAGGATTCAAGAAGTGTAGGGACTGGATAAGGAGCACATGGAATCCCACGTGATCACACTTGTTCACCCGTGACTCTAACGACCTGTACCCTGCACATCTCATCTTCACCGGTCACTTTAGTCAGATGTATTCTGCTCAACCCGTGATCTCTAAAATTAATTTTTTATTTCAACGGATCCTAGTTTTTTTTTTTTTTTTTGCTGCTTTGTTTTATTGTAAGTGTTGGATAAATGCTTTTGTTTACTTTTGTGTTTTGGCTGGGGGAACAATACAGCGACATGCGTAAAATTTTTGAATGAATTGTTTCCATTTTGGGATATTCGTTGATTAGTTTATGTAACAATGAATGCGCGCACGTGTGATGCTTACGCACAAAGAAAAGCGTAATTATTCGAACTTCGTATATATGTACACATATACAACCACATGCCTTTCTCCATTCAAGTAGTATATTACGTATATAAAATGTGTATATGATAAAGTGTGGATTTACAAAAAGATACGTACAAAATAAATACAAAGTGAGGCTATACGTATGTAAAAAATAACCAACGTAACACGCAATAATAAATTTTAGCTGATGGCCAGAAGGTAGGTGCAAGTCATCCAATTGTGACCCGTTCGCCTACACCTGAAACACTTATCGGTTGGTCTCTCCTCACCTAGGCTAGTAATTCTCATTTTCTTTCGTCTTCCAACAGTTTTCCTTTGATTCGGGTGACAAATTTTATCGCATATCGCCCTTACATCTTCAGGTGTGTCCCATTGACTCACTCAGGGACTGGGTATATCGAATTGCAGTACATGACTTTGTATACAACTGTTGAATAGAAGGGGGAACAATAACTATAACGATCGAGCTTATACTGTCAGATGCAGCAATTGCATGCAGACAAGGTAACATTAGCATGCTGAACTCGCCACATCTACATTTCGCTTGACTTAGTTTCACTATATCGATATATGCACCCCCATTAACTTCATATTCATTCACAGATATCGCTGTGCAGGTTGTCATCCCTACCTGGTTTGATAACTCTCCCATATGTGTTTCCGCCCAGGGTGTTGTATTTTCCAGAAATACTTTCGCACCTTTTCGCCTTTTCAAGAAGAATTTTTGTATCTTGCTCTTGAAAATATTGAGAAGTTTCACGATCGGGTATTCTCTTAGTTTTTTCTATAGTGCATTTCCGCTCTTAGCGATGTTTATCGTTACACGTTGTATCTCTTGCCGAGGAAAAATACAGAAGCCCATCTTTCTCTATCTACATTATTGAGCCATTCATATGTGGCAGGGTTGGCCATTGATATGATGTGCATGAGATCATTAAAACTGCTTTTCTGGCACGTCTTAGCAGCCGCCCAAAAGTACTTCTTCAACGATTCATCCTTGTGGTGATGCATCATATTTGAGAGGAGATGGTGTGCACAATAAACATGAGCTGCAGTAGGGAATACGGATTTCACCCCGTTGATTATACCTGCATGACGATCCGATATAATAACTATCTCCTCCGGGAGAGGCTCAATTGCCCCCTTCAAGTTTTCAAAGAACCAAAGCCAACTACTGTTATTCTCTTATTCACCAACCCCATATGATATGGTGAGAATGCGATTATTTTCGTCCAACGCTGTGGCGATGAACAGTACACCTTTATACCTCCCTTTCAAGTGAGCCCCATCTAAGCACAACTTTTCAAAAATACAACCGGAAGCTTCGAATACATTGTCTAAGCTCAATGAAACATTTCTGAAAGCAATTCATTTCGCTGTCTATTTGTAAATTCGTTACCGTACCCTCATTTGCCTTTGTCAACTCGTTGAGATAGGCAGGGAGAACTTTGTATAAATCTTCAAATGACCCCATAATCATACTACTTGCAGCTACGATACCTTTATACGCTTTCATATAACTGACCTCAACGTTGAACTCTTTTTCTATTCCAAATTGTACATCTTGTGGCCTACATGTTATGCCCTTCCTCATACGCTCTACAGCAATCTTGCTACATATCTTAATCGTTGCTTGACGATGATGTCTTCTTGTACCTTCATAAGTTGCATTACCTTTACCACGACTACCGTCTACAAAACTTGCCTCGAGATAATTGATTGCATCGGAGGACTGGCTATATGTGTGTTCTGATCGGTATGTCCTTATTTTAAAAGCACCACCATTGTCCAACAACGATGCATGCAACCTCCAACCACAACCATTAATTAGACATTTAATCGTGTACCTCTGTTTTTTTTAATTTCAATACCTTATATTGGAAATGGTTTCGCATCGCAAACTTACAAAGCGTTAACTGTAGCCGAGCCTTGTCTCTATACATTTGTCCAACGGCTAACTCACTTGGTTCATTAACAAAATCATGATATATCGGACAATTCACGTATATTGATGCAGCATCGAGGTCAAGTATCTCCTGTGGAGATATTTCATCTCGCTCAAAGATGACATCCATTGGAGTGTCAACAAGCCCTAAAAGGCAATTATGGACACCGGTGAATGGACATGTGATGTCTGAACTAGCCGATAAAGGAATGTGCGTGTAGTCTTGGCTATGAATGGGTCGAAACGATGGCGCATCGAAACTGTCCAAACTTGGATCTTCTTGATGTGCATCACTCGATGGAGTAGGGATATCTGCACTAGTAGATGAATGAATGTGCAAGTAGTCTTGGTTATGAATGAGTCGGAATGATGGCGCATCAAAACTGTCCAAACTCGGATCTTTCTTATGTGCATCACTCGATAGAGTAGGGATATCTACACTAGTCAATGAAGGAATGTGCGCGTAGTCTTGGCTATGAATAAGTTGGAACGATGCCGAATCAAAATTGTCCAGCCTTGGATCTTCATGATGTGCATCACTGGATGGAGTACGAATATCTGCACTAGCCGATGAAGGAATGTGCGCGTAGTCTTGGCTATGAATGAGTCGGAATGATGGCGCATCGAAATAGTCCACCCTTGGATCTTCTTGAACCGCATCACTCGATGGTCGATGGGGAATATCTGCACTAGCTGGTGAAGGAATGTCCGCGTAGTCTTCGCTATAAATGAGTCGGAACGATGGTGCATCAAAACTGTCCAAACTCGGATCTTCCAGATGTGCATCACTCGATGGAGTACGTATAACTGCACTACTCGATTCAGGTTTCTTGAAATTGCTCATCCTCTGAACTTCTGAGCGTGCCCCACTTAATGAACCAGGGACGTCTTCACGGACTGTTGAATGAATGTCAGTGCAGTCTTCTCTATATACGGACGTATCCACAGTTGGTATAGGCTCATTTAAATGTATCGCCACAGGATTATGAAATACACCTTTATGTCTGACTTTCTCCACAAACATAGGTAGCTGAATTTTCGGGGTTCTTAGCGGAGATAAACATATATGCCGCCATATCGTCATCATATTTGATCAATTGTAGACGAAGTGATAAGGAATTAGGCGATGGGTAGACGAACTTTATTCTAACCTCATATTCCGAACGTGTCGTGCCAATGATATTGTGAATCTTAGATACAAGATCCTCATATCTTATCTCATTGCTCACCATGATAAATTGAGAATCGCCACCATTGTACCCCATCTTCCTCCTTCGTTTACTAGTTCACCATCATAATGGCAGTATATGGGCCGCGTAACTGTCATATTCAAGGATTCTTGTGCCTGAAACGAAAAAGCTTGGTTGTAATCCTTAAAAGATACATTTATGCCCCTAGGATAACCAATCTTGTTGCATAAGTATCTTAAAGTGAAACAGACCATCCTTGTTATGAACATATCATTCCCAAGTCGAGATATAAAGCGAAGACCCACCAATGATGCTTTTCGTTATCCATAGTGGCTAGTGGGAATCCACAATCTCTAGTTGGAATCCTTAATTTTAGGGGGGATTCTATAGTACTCAGCGGGAATCCAACTCACATTTGGGCCTCCACCCATTACACTTTTCCACTTCCCCATGCACATTACCATTCACATTAATATTTACATAGAGAATCAGTTAAAGAGATGGTTTACCTATTTTCATTTAGTGGACTATTGTTGTGGGCCCAAACTTTCTTCTCCGTTACAATCTACTCCAACCATTATCTTCGACATGCATCACTACATGGGGAATCGGATGATGACCATTGTTTACGTCACGTTTTGTACCAGGGTCCTCCAGATATTCACCTTCCTTCCAGGAGATTCCATTCCTGGACCTGAAAAGAGACAAAGAGAAACTATGGGTGGCCGGCGTCCAGCCGTTGGCCCTCCGATGCTTAAGTTAGACTGGGTAGGGTTGAAAAGAGAACAAATAGATATGGGGGCATAGAGATTGAGTATTGTGTGTCTTACTTATCGATGAAGTCGTCCATTTATATAGATCCCAGTGACCTAATCTATCACGCAAAGAATCAAGATTATCCCTAGTTTCTGGGGATAACAGGTTTATTCAGATCCCGAGATAATAGAATGGTTCAATCCATTTAGACCTCTAGTAAATCACGTTCCCTGACGATAATCCCCTGATGTTCAGGAGCATAAATCAAGATAAGCCCAACATTGGTTTGTATGGGCTGCTGGTACTAAAAAGGCGGAGGACGCTCGGGCTTGAAGATTATCTCCTCGTAGATCTAAGATGCAAACTCTTTTGACGAGATGCTCGTATACCCAAATGGCATTTCATACTTTCCTAATATGCGAGCCTCGACCAAGTGGGCTCGCGAGTCGAATACTGTCAAGAGAATGCGCTTGGTGACTTGGTGTTTGCACATTGTACTTGCATAATATGCCAGCCTCGACCGGGTAGGCTCGCGAGTCGAACATTGTCGAGAGGGTGCTCGCACGTCTCGAGTCCTCGCGAGATTCTCTGACCACCGAAATTTGACTATAACAAATGCCCCCCAAGTCCTTGATGCCGAAAAGTTCAAGGGAAGGACTTAATTACTGGCCTGCATAACCGCCTAACACCTTTATCGGAGATGAAGCCATACATGATTGGGCTGGCATTAATGAGCGCTAGCCTTCTATAGCTTTTCGGCAGGGAGGAAATGAAGAGACGCCCACCGCGTGTCTGCGGAATTAATGGGCATGCCTGTTCAATTGCTGTGCCAAACGAGCGTTCGCCACGTGTCGCCAAATCCTGCGGAATGATTGCTTATAAATATACGGAGTCCGCCAAATCTCCGAACTTTCACAGAAGTTTTCGAAATTTTCTCTCCTCACTCTCCTGGTGTCTGTTTCTTCCTTCCTCTAGTGCCATTCTCCTTCTCCGATACCTTCGGTATTCCTTGCTTCTTCCTTCTTCTTTTCTCAAAATTTTCTTAAAAAACTTTATGGCTAGAGATTCCGATGAGACCACCATTCCCTTGGGGGATGTTACCCCGAAATCCTCTGCCTCTAGTAATGCGAGGGTTCCGGCGGGCAAATACTCAGCATCCAGGTACCCATCTATTTTATCAGAGGACCAGCTAATTGAGTTATGGGAGAGATATCAAATCCCTGACTCGGTCGTTCTCCGGTTACCCGGAGAGGGAGAAACTCCAGATTCCCCTCCCCCAGGATGCGTTACCATCTATGAATACCTCCTTATTCTTGGGGTGCGCCTTCCTCTCCATCCCTTCATTCGCAATGTCCTCCGGTGTTATAAGATTGCCCCCCGGGCAACTCATCGTAAACGGATGGAGGGTGGTCCTGAGCTCCTTTGCCATCTGGGATCAGGCTGGTAATGGGGAGCTCACCGCTGAGGAGTTCCTCCGTTATGTTTCGACTCAAGAGGGCACCCTCTAGCGAAGGCTGGTATTACTTATGCTACTGCACCGGGATAATTTTGTGCTTGGGAAACCTCTTCGAATTATCCCAAATGGAGGAAACGCTGGTTCTATGCTTTTGGGAGCTGGGAGTCTGAGCCAAGATCCACCTCTGGGGGCCCTGCGTGAACCACTTTTTTTGTGAAGGTGGGCACAGTTTCACATTTACGAATTTTACTAGTTAATTTAGGGTTTTTTAGCGTTTTTAACTTCTGCCCATATTTGCAGGTATCCCGGCTTTGACGAAGCCAAACTTAAAGGGAGGGATTCACGAGAAAATCGTGAAGGTATACAAACTGCCTGCTCGGGACAGGCATATCGAGGCCTGTTTATCTACCTCGCAACTCGCAGCGGCAGGGTTAAATCCCACGAGGAAGTCGCGATGACGAAGGCTGGAGAGAAGATGGGTTTGTTGCCTCGTCTCAAGGGTACAAACTCAAAAAGGCAGAAGAAGACGTATGCCGGTCCTTCTCACCCATCAAATCAGAAGGGTGTCGACTAACCTCCCCATCTCGAGGTCGCGGTGGTGTGCCAGCGGCACCTACGCCTGTCATTTCCTCATTGGTGGTTCCACCTGGACCACCAGTGATTAATATTACTGACAACTCCCCGAGGGACGAGGGAGCGGGGTCCGGCTGCCCCCCAGCTGAAGAGTCTCGCGAGCCGACAGGCGCTCGCGAGTCAGCTCCTACTCGCTAGTTGGCTCCTGCTTGCGAGACGGTTGCTACTCAAGTTGCGAGCACGACTGGGATGGTCGTGGCCCAGCCCTCTGGTAGTGGGTCGTTTACCGTCCCCCCGTCATCTCCACTTGATCTGCAAATTTTTGTTCGACAACATCTCCCCCCAGTCCTTCGGCTCCCTTCCCGAGCCAAGCCTTGAAAACCTCTTTCTCGAGGCAGGAGTGAGGATGGTTCAGGTAACATGCTTTTTCGACGTTGTTGTCTTGTTATCTTTGTCTGCTCCCGAGTATTTATCTCATAATCTTTCTTCTATTTTGTAGGGCTTGGACCTCATCCTACGAACGAGGCGTGATATCCTTACCGCCCGTCGTGTGATAAACGAGGCTGATGGGAAGAGGATTGCTTTGGAGAAAGTAGTCCTCAGAAGGGATCAGCTCATCAAGTCCCGCGAGGCGTCGATCTCGAAGATGGAGGAGGAGAAGAAGATCCTTATAGAGAAGATCCAAGTCCTGACCGATAGATACCAGGCCTTGGATTCCAACTTCGCCAAGCTTGCGGAGTTGAAGGAGAAGGCAGAGAGAGAGAGAGAGAGAGAGAGAGAGAGAGAGAGATCTTCCGCCAAGACAAGATCTCGTTGGAGGAGCTGCTTGTAGAGACCAAGTCGCAGCTCAAAAAAGTGAGCGAAAATCTGGAGAAAGAGCGCTCCATTCTAGCGCAGCTCAAGGACGACTCGATCCACTGGGATGAGGAAAGGGTCGCCCTTGTTAAAATGCTCTCTGAAGAAGGAACTCGAGCCATTACCGAGTTTCGAACTTCGCAGCTGTATGACGAAGAAAGATATGAGTCATATGATGCTGGTCTCGACTTCGCACTACGAGTAGTGCAGCGGATGTCCTCATCTTTTGATATGGGGGAATTCGAGTGGGTCGCAGCCATCATAGCTGCGGAGGAACGAGCAGCTGCCGAGAATGAGGTGACTGAGGTCACTCAAGCTGGAGGGGTTCCCGAAGTGGGCCCTGAAGTCGAGAGTGCGGCTCCTCCTCCAAGAGACTGATTTATCTTATCTTTTCTTTTCTTTCTCTTGTATCAATTTTGCTTGTAACCAAATCTTTGTAAACAATTGATATGAAATGGAAAGACACACTTTTTTATGATGATGTTGGTCTTCTTATTTCCTTTCTCTCGTTCTTCCTTTATTATGTAATGAATGTCTTCATATTTAACTCACGTAGTAATGAGTTATGCTCAATCCAGGGGGTCGTGATGACCATGCCCTCGTGGAGATAGACTGATCTATCGATTGAGGCTTTGATTCTACCAAGGGTAGACAATTGGCCAAGAGAATGTGTTCTCTTTAGGGTTATTCTGGTCCAATTAAATGGAATAGCGACCAAAAAATGACTTTAGCTCTTATTCATTCGAATGTCGTTAAGAGTTACATCGAATCAAGGAAAATACTGCAGTAAATGTTCCACGTGCCAAGGGCGACGTACGGGTTTTCCCTGCATATCTTCAAGATAATAAGTACCGGGTCGCACAATTTTGATGACTCGATACGGGCCTTCCCAATTTGGATCAAGCGAACGAGCAGAAACTCCAATGTTATGTCTTAGGACTAAATCGCCGAGCTGGAAAGCTCTAGGCCGAACTTTAGCATTTCGGTAGCGAGCAATACGCTACTGATATGTGACTGCTCGCATCTGGGAGGCATTTCTCCGCTCTTCCAAGAAATCGAGATGAAGTCGAAGACCTTCCTGATTACAAGTGGGGTCATACTGCTCGATTCGATATGAGGGTACTTGAATTTCAACTGGTACTACTGCATCGATACCGAATGCTAGGGAGAAAGGAGTTTTGCCTGTTGATGTATGAGTTGTAGTCCTATATGCCCATAAGACTTCCGGCAGGAGTTCTGGCCACATGCCTTTACACTCGCCAAGCTTGGTTTTTAAATGATGCTTAATGATTTTATTCACTATCTCAACTTGCCCATTTGCCTGAGGATGATATAGAGAGGTTCGGATATTGCATACCTTCCATTTTTCGCAAAATTCCTCGAAAGCGGCGTTGTCGAATTGCTTTCCATTATCGGTGATTATAGTGTGAGGGAGTCCATAACGGCATATGATATTTCTTCATATAAACTTAGTATTCTATTTCTCAGTGATTTTGGCTAATGGCTCTGCCTCGGCCCATTTGGTGAAATAATCGACCGCCACGATTGCGAACCTATTTTGTCATTTCCCGGTAGGCAAGGGTCCGATAATATCGACCCTCCATTGGGCGAAGGGCCAAGGGCTATCAATTGGTGTCATTTGCTCGGACGGTGTATGAGGTATGGGAGAATATCGCTGACACTTGTCACATTTTTTAGAGAATTCAATTGCACCTGCCTTCATAGTGGGCCAGTAGTACCCTTGCCTCATCGCCTTATATGTTAGAGATCGTCCCCTTAGGTGGTTACCACATGCCCCCTGGTGTACTTCATCTAGAACACGATGTGCTTCTTCTAGGTGAAGACACCTTAAATAAGGCAAAGAAAAACTCTTACGTAATAACATTTCATTTTGTAAAGTGTACCTGGCAGCTCGAAGACGGATTTGTCACGCGGATTTCTTATTGTCTGGAAGAATTCCATCCCTGAGATAGAGGATAATGGGATCCATCCAACATGGAGAGGGATGGACCACGATCACTTGCCCAGGAGTTGTTTGGTGGATACTCGGGGGCTGCAGGTGCTCAATAGAAATTGAACGTGATAATTCAAACTCTGGCGCAGAGGCGAGTTTTGCCAAAGAATCTGCGAGTTTATTCTTCTCGCGAGGGATGTGAGTTATTTCATAATTCTTCAGTTTTGCGAGTAGGATGAGCACTCACGATTTGTATAAGGCCATCCTCTCTTCTTTTGCTTCGAATTCGCCGAGTACCTGATTGACTATGAGCTGAGAGTCACTGTGAATGAGTAGATTTTGAATTGAGAGGACGTTTGCTAATTCGAGGCCGACGATCAGAGCTTCATATTCTGCTTCATTATTTGAGATGCAAGAATCGAACCGTAAGGCGTATTGAAAATGCGACCCGTCTGGAGCAACTAGAATTAGGCCCGCTCCGCTGCCAGTGACCCGTGAGGACCCGTCCACGAAGAGTGACAGGATGGCTAGTCACGGAATTATCATCGGGAGAGGAATATGTGAATTCGGCGATGAAGTCAGCCACGGCTTGACCCTTGATCGCGGTCTTGGGGCAGAACGAAATATCGTGCTTACTGATCTCGACCGCCCATTTAGTTAACCGCCCTGAAGCCTCGGATTTTTGAAGGACCTGCCGTAACGGATGGTTTGTTGGTACTAATATAGCATGGGCCTGGAAGTATGGTCGCAGTTTTCGGGCTGCTGTGACTAAAGCAAGAGCCAACTTCTTCATATCAGAGTACCGGGTTTCGGCATCCACCATTGCTCGACTAATATAATAAACGGGTCTTTGTACCCCGGAATCCTCTCTTATTAAAGCGGCACTAACGGCCGTAGAAGACAGACAAATAAAGAAGAAGTTGTTCGTGTGCCACAGGTTTTGATAAGACGGGGGGTGCACTCATGTATTGCTTCAGTTGTTGGAACGCTTCTTCGCATTGTGCTGTCCACTCCCAATCAGATTTTGCAGTGGTTCGGAGGAGTTTAAAGAAGGGTAAGCACTTGTTAGAGGCCTGCGAGATGAACCTATTTAACGATGCAATGCGACCAGCCAGACGTTTGACGTCCTTGAGAGTGGTCGGAGACTTCATTTCGATCAATGCTTTTATTTTTTGAGGATTTACCTCGATTCCTCACTGGTCGACCATAAATCCAAGAAATTTTCCGGCTGACACTCCGAACACACATTTTTCTGGATTTAATTTCATCTGATACTTTCTCATTAAGTCAAAGGCTTCTCAAAGATCCGCAAAGTGGTCATTTCCTACGACGCTTTTCACGAGCATGTCGTCGACATAAACCTCCATATTCCTGTCGATTTGTGCCGCGAATATTTTATTGATGAGGCGCTGATAGGTGGCCCCTGCATTTTTGAGACCAAAAGGCATCACTTGGTAGCAATACAGACCTCGATCAGTGATGAAGGTGGTGTGCTGGCTATCAGGTGGGTACATCATTATCTGATTGTAACCAGAATAGGCGTCCATGAAACTTAGCAGGGCGTGCCCTGTCGTCGAATCAACCAGCTGATCGATTCGTGGTGTCGGGAAGTTGTCTTTAGGACACGCTTTGTTTAAATCAGAATAGTCAACGCACATCCTCCATTTGCCATTGGATTTTCGAACGAGAACCACATTCGCGACCCAATCTGGGTAGTCGACTTCCTTTATAAAGTTGACTGTAAGCAATTTTTCAACCTCGGCCTTGATTACCATTTTCCTTTCTGCAGTGAAGGCACGTCAACGCTGATGAACAGGTTTACACTTTGGATTAACGTTCAAACGATGTGCTATGATGCTGGGATCGATGCCAAGCATATCTTTGTGAGACCAAGCAAACACATCTTGGTATTCGGTGAGAAAACTAATGAGATCTCTTCGAAAGACGTTGGTTAAAGAGGATTCAATGTATACGACTTTTGACGAATCGCCTTCGATTAAGGGGATAGCTACTGTTTCTTCCCCGGGAGTTCCTGATTGGAGAGCATTCTCCCTTGGATCCAATGATGCGACCGTCGGAAGACTTGATGAATCTTGTGCCACCATCATAATTGATGTCGCCTGTGCTTTCTTTCGGTTTTGTACAGCTATCTCATAACATCTTGGGCTTCTTTTTTATTCCCTCGTACAACTCCAACGCCATTCGGGGTAGGAAATTTTATGCATAAATATAAAGGATGTAAAGCTGCCCCAACCTTATTAAGCGATGGCCGCCCCAAAATGGCGTTGTATGTTGATCCTCGATCTACCATGAGGAAATTCACAAAGATAGTCGTTTTTGTTGGGTTCTCACCAAAGGTGACTGAAAGGTCAATGCTTCCTTCTGGTGTCACCACTTCTCCCCCGAAGCCGATGAGGGGAGTTGAGACTGGCTTGAGTAGGCTTCTGGCGAGTGCCATTTTGTTGAAAGCCTCCAGGTAGAGAATATCAGCAGAGCTACCTGTATCCACCATAATACGATGAGTCAGATAGTTTAATACCTTTAGCGCGACTACAATGGAGTCTTTATGAGGGAAGTGAATTCCCTCTGCATCTTCGAGGGAGAAAAGAGATTGAAGGATGGCTGGACTCTGATGTATCGGGAGTTCGTTCCAACCAGTAGAAGTGTTAGGCTTCTTGGATGCCTTACGGGTATATGCTTTTCTTGATGCTTGAGAATCTCCTCCGCAAGCCGTCCCTCCTGCGATGGTCCGTATATCCCCGGTAGGTTCAGCGTCTTCTTGTGAAGTACGTCGATGAGGTGATTTCTTCTGATGTGGTGGGGCTTCCCCCCTTTTTGGTGAAAGACCTTGTCGGATAACATAATCTTGAAGGTGACCTTTTCGAATAAGAGCTTCGATGTGATCACGCAAAGATATACAGTCTTGGGTGTTGTGCCCATAATCTTTGTGGAAATAACAAAACTTGCTTTTATCTCTTTTTTCGGGATCAGATTTGATCTTTGCGGGCCATTTCACATATGGCCTGTTCTTGATCTCCATTAGCACCTTTTCTGGAGGCCGGTTGAGGGGAGTGTAGTTATGGTACTTACCAGAGTAGACTTTCTTGGGAGAGCAGTCTCGTCGGTCGCGCCGATATTTCTTATCCGAATGAGAGGTTTCCTCCGACTTGCGCTTCTTGCCCTGTATGCCATGATGTGCTAGAGCAACTTCTTCTGCATTGATGTACTTCTGAGCTATAGCTTGGAATTCTGTCATGGTTTTAGGAGTATTTTTGTCCAAGGCGAATCTAAATTTCTCGCTCGTAATTCCAGCTATGAGGGCGGTGATGCCTTTTTCTTCGGTATAACCTTCAGTTTGGACGGCTTCGGCAGTGAACCGTACTGTAAACTCCTTTATTGTTTCCCCATGCTGCTGTTTCAAATCCATTAGGTGGGACGCCAGATTTTTGGTGCGGATGCTTCCCATGAATTGGGAGAGGAATAGCTCCGATAGCTGTGAAAAGGAACCGATAGATCGAGGCTTTAGCCCCCGGAACCACGTACGAGCTGCCTCCTTTAAGGTTAGGGAAAAAGTCCTACACATGATTTCCGACCCATGTCTCTCCAACTCCATAAGAGATCTATACGTCTCCAGGTGTTCGAGAGGATCGCCAATACCTGTATATGGAGTGATGACGGGCGTACGATACTTTCTAGGTAAAGGTGCTTCCATGACCTCGCAGGTGAAAGGAGACTCGGATCGATGTATCGATGCCACAACGGTAGACGGTCGATTTGCCTGATATCGTTGCTCCATGTCATCAAAACGATCATGGATTCTTTTGATGTCTCCTTCCCATGGTAAAGTATAACCTGACGTTTCGACAGTGAACCCCTGAGGTTGCTGTTGGCGAGAAGCACTGGAATGAATGGAATGCGGGGATAGCACAGGGGTTTGGTTGCCGAGTGGCATTCGGTTTGAGGGAGGATGATTCGGTTGGACCTGTGGTTCATCCACAGAGTGTCTGGAAGCCATCGGAAGGTAGTTTTTGAGGCCCCAGGAAATGCTGATCAAGCCGATTCGACAGGGCTCGAAATCCAGCGTTGAGGGTTAGGAGTGTATTTCCGAGGAAACACATGGTATCTTCCTGATTTCCGGAAGCCTCAAATAACGGGTTTTGTGATGGCACATTAGGATCTCCTTGAGGGATGCCTGTCGAAGTGGTTTGAGGGATGGGCATTGGTTCCGTATCGTCAGGCGAAGGCAGCGCCTGCCTTGAAGTGGAAGGATGAACTGTCTTTTTAGGAGGCATGGTGGAAGGATTTTGATCAGTGGTGAGAGCGACTGATTTTGATGATCAAATCATTCCCACAGATGGCGCCAATTTGTTTACGTCATGTTTTGTACCAGGGTCCTCCAGATATTCACCTTCCTTCCAAGAGATTCTCTTCCTGGACCTGAAAAGAGACAAAGAGAAACTATGGGTGGCCGGCGTCCAGCCGTTGGCCCTCGGATGCTTAAGTTAGACTGGGTAGGGTTGAAAAGAGAACAAATAGATATGGGGGCATAGAGATTGAGTATTGTGTGTCTTACTTATCGATGAAGTCGTCCATTTATATAGATTCCAGTGACCTAATCTGTCACGCAAAGAATCAAGATTATCCCTGGTTTCTGGGGATAAGAGGTTTATCCAGATCCCAAGATAATAGAATGGTTCAATCCATTTTAGACCTCTAGTAAATCACGTTCCCTGACGATAATCCCCTGATGTTCAGGAGCATAAATCAAGATAAGCCCAACATTGGTTTGTATGGGTTGCTGGTACTAAAAAGGCGGAGGACGCTCGGGCTCGAAGATTATCTCCTCGCAGATCTAAGATGCAAACTCTTTCGACGAGATGCTCGTATACCCAAATGGCACTTCGTACTTTCCTAATATGCGAGCCTCGACCAAGTGGGCTCGCGAGTCGAATACTGTCAAGAGAATGTGCTCGGTGACTTGGTGTTTATACATTGTACTTGCATAATATGCGAGCCTTGACCGGGTAGGCTCGCGAGTCGAATATTGTCGAGAGGGTGCTCGCACATCTCGAGTCCTCGCGAGATTCTCTGACCACCGAAATTTGACTATAACAACCATTGAAATCATACGAAGAGGGAAGAAGAACAGTCCATCGACGTCGTTGATGAACGGATAGCATGCATTGCCTTGGTGGGACCTCCAAACCCAACTTTGAAACCCTCTTTCGCTTTCTTCGTAGGAAGAATGAGGTGGATCCCCATACAATGTGTTTCGCGACAATGGCCCTAGCCTTTAATAACGTACAAGATCTTATGTGGGGCAAATTGGATGTGAGAAGACAAATCAAATCCATTCATATAAAAATGGTTTTAATTACGAGTCATTGTAGAAAATTTCAAGGAAATGGTCAATATCGGTGGACCACGCCGGTGCAAAGAATTTATAGTAATGAGAATCATTGACGTTGTTCTGGGCCACACAACCTCTGTTGGATTTGGAAAAATCTCTCACGTGGGTTTGGAAATACTCCCTTTATTGTGAACGGCTCAGATTGGCCATCCGGTGGGCAGAAATGTTGATTTCATGGGCCACACTTTCTTTACTTTAGAAGGCTTCGAAAGTCTTCTGCGAAAAGCAACTTCGTACGTTGAGCAGCTAGTCAGAGGGGCAAAACTAACCACAAAAATTTCAATTTCTCGTGAAAAGGCTAATTTGAAAACCTTGCATGAGAAATTGAAGTTTTAGCTAAAATGGCCACACCTAGGGTTACTGCAATAAAAATCCTACTTCATAAAGAGGTTTGCTCGCATACATCCGACGTATTGCAATTTGATACATCCCGACTATAGCAGTTGAATCTATATTATCTTCCAATGATCCAAACCGTTTGTACGATGACCCTCACTTTGATTGTAGAAATCAATAAATAAAAACTTCAATTGGATTATTTCAACAATCCAATGATTTGGCTCTTTTGCCTTGAACATGAACGGTCGATGAAACCTTTGTATAAATAATTTTTTTTAAATATTCAACCCAATAATATTTTCTTAAATCCATCATTTAAGAAGAGGTCTATCAATTAAACCGTTTGGATCATTGAAAAACTTCCAAATTTAATGGCTAGAATCCCGACGTACCATATTTCAGTACGTCGAGTTGTATTCGAGCAAACCTCCTCCGTTAAATCGTTGTATACATAGGGGTAATTCAGTCATTTTGACAATGGCTATTCAAAGGGCAGTAGGTTTACCGGCTTGGAAGCAGGTGTGGAGGTCGGAGAGAGGCTTGGATATAGGCTCTGGAGACGAAAACAGCTCAGGTATGGTCCAAACCTCCATCTCTCAAATATCAAAACGAAATAGCCGTTAGCATTTTCAAATCCATGGCGGGAAAACAACAACTGAAAATCCTCATTCATCTCATGGTCTCCTGTTCTTCTTTGCAGGATTTTCATTCCTCGAAGAAGAAGAAGAAGAAGAAGAAGATAGAGAGGGTCGATTTCTTTGGTTTACTATTTCTAGGGTTTTGGAGGTAGATGGTTTTACTAGGGTTTAGGGTTTTGTTTTTTCTCTCCCCTTTCTGTTTTGGAGTGAAATGGGAAGCAGAGTTCATGTCCAGCATTACAATCTGAGATCTGCTAATTCATTTATCGGGAGCTCTCCCCACGATCTCAACACGGTGGACGCACGGCCTGGCGAAATCGAAGGGATCAGTGATGTGGACCGCGATGGCGTAACAGAAGATAGCTTGGAGAACGATGATGAGTCTAATTCAGTCGTAAGTCCGATTCTTGCCATTTTGTTTTTTTTTGTTTTTTTTTTGTTTTAGCTTTTCTTTTTGCAAATCGAATTCGATGGCAGTTGCAAATCAGAGAAAAATGTATTGTCATAATTCAGTTCTTAAGTTTAACAGGAATAGCTTTCTGTGAGAAATGATGTGATACTCTGACAGAGTATGGTAGATTGTACTCATGCAAGCATCCACATTATATGAGGCATCCATGCCCAAATTGCAGGCCACACTGTGGATGGGGCATAGCCAAAAATCACAGTGGTGGGAGGAGTGGGCATCACAATCCAAATTCAACAGGCAACTTTCCGTTGATTGGATGGTTTGGATACTCTGATTGGTATGATTTTTTGGTCTGTGCTCCATCTTCTGACATATGGTTGTTTTGGTTTTGAGCAGATGTATACAAAATGCACAGTGGATGTGTGCATGAGTAGACTCCACTACATTCTGTTAGTTTTGATTAAATTCTTCACATTCTGTATGTTTCATGGAATATGCTATTGGGAATTTCTGTTTTGTTGTTTGGATCTCTGGTAAGTTTGCATTTATGTTTTCTTGTTATGCAGGATTGCATACATGAATCATATAGAAACTCATTGCCACTTCATGGCGTTGGTGTAGAAGAAGATCGTTCTGGCCTCGAAAATGGTGGATCTTCGAGGTCCCCCTATGATATTCTGACCATTGATGGTGACTCTTGACTTTCTATGTTTATTTGAATTAGTATCTTTTTTTAATGCCAGATATTTCTATTTGATTTCACATTTAATAAGAAGCAAAATGTTTGTCTGGAATGAGTGATTGGCCCTGAGTCCCTGACTTTTGATCCAGATATTTCCCCAATTGAAACTGCAAGAGCGAGGTTTTTGCAAATTATTGTGGACCATTTCATTAATCAGCATGTGGTTCCAGTGGTGGATTCTTCTGAGGCAGATTATAGTAACCAACCTGGGCAAGATAAACTAAACAAGAGGAAGCCGAGAGACGCACAATATGAAGGTGACCCGAGCCTTGTTTTGCCCTTGATGTATGTGGCGAATTTGTACGAGACCTTAGTTAATGATGTGAATATGCGGCTTGCCACCTTGGATGGGATTCGTGAGAAGACCATTGGGGTAGCTCTTGAAGCAGCTGGTGGCTTGTATAGAAGGCTAGCGAACAAGTTCCCAAGGAAAGGTAGTACACAACCTTCTACAGATTTATAGGCTTTTGAAACATGTTGGTATTTTATTCCACTTCGATTTCTTTTCCTTACGTCTTAATGTTTTTACTTCTAGGACCATATACATTTAAAAGAAGGGAATTGGCAACTTCTCTTGAAACGAGGACGAAATTTCCAGAGCTTGTAATACAGGAAGAAAAACGTGTTCGTTTTGTGGTAGTCAATGGTTTGATGGTTGTCGAAAAACCAAACAATATGACTATTGAGGATGCCGAATGGTAAGTCGACAATGAGACCCTTCTCTGTACCTGTCCTAAATTCTTGTATCGTGCATTCGTGCTTATTTCTTTTGTGGATTGTTCACTGGCATATCTTTTCCATATACACATCATACACTTAGGGCTTGTTTGGATTTGCAGAAAAGGTGGGAAAAGAAATTGTAATTCTTGAGAAACCTTATTTCCACGAAAGCATGGGAAAGGAAATACTATTTCTCCCGTTTGTTTATCAACAACATTTTCTCAAGAAAATTGGAATATTTTTCCAAATCATATGTTTGGCAGACTTTTTTTTTTAAAGAAATTATTTTGGTTGCAACTCGTGTGCCTTTCCCTATTTATTTTACAACTAAAGCTTAAGTTGATCTAAGACTTAGGAACGCCACCATGTGACCACTGTTCACATACCCTATCTATGAACAGATACACCTATAGAGTGGCAATCTCTTGATCAAACAACTCTCCCATCTATTGGACATGTGCATAATTAGGAGCCGTGTAATCTTGTGCATAGATCTCGTCACAGCCCATGAGGGACTTGGCACACATTTAAGCAATCCAAGGCATCTATCGGGGTACTGTACATTGTGGTCATGGAATGAAGAAAAAAATCCAGTTGTTAGGGCTGTAAATGGTCGGGTTCGGGGTGGGTTTAGCCAAAACCAGACCCACCCATTTACTAAACGGGTATGGGTCCAAATTTTAGTCCCAGACCCTTTTACTAAATGGGCGGGTCCGGGTCGGGTCTGAGTCAACCCATCATACCCATTTATAAATGGGTTCGGGTCTGGTAGAGGGAGATCCACCCAGACCCATTTATAAATGGTTTGGGTCTAATGGGTCCAGGTCTGGATCAAGTATGCAAGCATTTTACAAGGCTTAAAAACCGGGTCCGAACGGGTTTGGGCTGGACGGGTCCCTTGAAACATAGACCAAACCCGCCCACTTACTAAATGGGTTCGGGTTGGTTCGGGTCGGGCCTAATATAAAGGAAACCAGACCCAGACCCGTTTAACAAATGGGCCTATTCTTGGACCCAGACCCGTACCATTTAACAAATGGGTCAGGTTTGGATCGGGTCTAAATGGGTTGGGTTCGGGTACCCCATCGGGTCCGCTGACCCATTTACAGCCCAACCAGTTGTAGATCACACCATCTGAGAAGGATTGATGTTTAGAAAAAGTGTCTAATGGCCCAACTTGAACACACGTGGTAAAGACAGATGTTTAGAAAAAGTGTTCAATGGTCTAACTTTTTTTTAATGGTCCAACTTGAACACACGTGTGGCTCACATATATATTTCTTGTGGTGTGATCTACCTGAGTTATGGATTAGGCTGATTTTTTGTCCTAGTGCTTAACACTGAGGAATGATCATGCTGAATGGAGTGGATTGGACACTGAGAGCATGCTGTGCCCATGTGAAGCTCAGTTAGCAAGACTTATTTGCCCCTTAATTTTAGAAAAATTCTAGAAGAGTTAAATCAGGATGGTGACACCTTCAATAGGAAGGATATTGGTAGATGCTAGAAAAGATCTGTGTGCCCCACCATAATGTATCCACGCCATCCATACATTTTGTTAGTTCGTTTTATGGCATGAGCAAAAAAATGAAGTAGAATAAAAACCATGGGGGACCACACCACAGGAAACAATGGTGTTTGAACACCCACCACTAAAAAGTTTTTAGAGCCCATTGAAATGTTTAGTTGCCATTCAATTTGTTAATCAGGTCAGACAAACTTGCATGGAGGGGAAAAAACAAATATTGGATTGATCCAAGACTTTTGTGGCACCCAAAAAGTTTTTATTGGTGGGCATTCAATTATCACTATTTTCTATGGTGGGGTCCATCTGAGATTTGGATCTGCCTCATTTTTGGGCTCATGCCTTGAAATGAGCTAGCAAAATGGATGGATTGCGTGGATAAATCACATACATTACAATGGGCTCATAGAAATTTTCCAGCACCAACGGCACCCACTTGGCAACCAAGACCATATTAAAGGAAACAATGACGGTTGAACACCTTACAATTAAAAACTTCATAGGCCCATTGTATTGTTTCCGTAATGTTTATTTACCATCCAACTTATTATTGTCACATAAACTTGGATAAAGGCTGAAAACAAATATCACCTTAATCCAAAATTATTGTGGCCCATTAATAGTCAATCACCACTGTTTCATATGATATGGTCAACCTGAGAATTGGATTTGCTTTATTTTCTATCTCACGCCATAAAATAATCTTACAAAGCAGATGCACGGTGTGGATATAGAATACATATATCAAGGCAAGCCCCATGGTTAAGGGCTGCGTGAAGTTGGATCCGCACTCAATTTACTCTCACCAGAAGTGTCGCTGCCCAATTCAAGTTGGAGAAAGCGTGGGAAAGGAAACTTCCTTTCCGAAGGGTCTAGCCGAGAAAATAAAAAGCTAATTTTGTAGGAAAATATAACGTGTGGGAAATTGAATTTCCTATCCTTTCCTATAGCTTTGGTCTTTACAAATGGTGGAAAGATGATTTCTTAGGAAACTTTGTTTCTTTTCCCACCATTTCAGTGAATCCAAACAGGCCCTTAAGGTGCATTTCGATTGATAGTAAACTAGGGTTATGTAATGGGAAAGCAAAAAATGTGACAAAAGCGGATGGTAGACTAACATCAACACCATGGGAAGCAAACCTGTTGCACCTGTTTGTTTTGCTAGAGAAAATGTGAATTGCTTTCCCTCTGCATATTCTGCTGTTTGGTTTGAAATTTTTGAAGGGAAACCTCTTTTCCCTCCAATTTTTGTTATTCAAAACCTCACATTAGAGAGAAAATTCTACCCCCACCACTTGACATTTTGAAAAAAAAAGAAAAGAAAAAGGTTTACCTACCTTGCTAAGGAAAGAAAATGACTTCCTTCTCTTTATATGTAATTCAAATGGAGAAAATGTCAAATCAAACGGAACTTGTTTGCTTTCCTTAGTTTACCATCAATCCAAACAGGCCCTTATTAACAATGCTGGAAGTAGCCAAATGAATGGATTTTACTATTGGTTTCTGTAACGCCCCGAAACCCCAGGGGTTGAGTACAAACTCAATCCTTGATATCCCGGGAGTTACTAATGCGAATGTGATGCGTGTCATGCGAGTATTTGGTCAATATGGCATCAAATCATAGTGATAGGTCAAGCTAGGAAATGAAATAGGGACGTACCAGCAACAAATAAGTTAAAAAGACATGTACGAAGTGGTCCACTCAGCCAGTCTGATAGGGCCTCTTTTAGCTTGCTAGCTCATGAGGTACCTATATCAATGAAAGTGTCTGGTGGTGTTTTAGAACACCGTCCCAGAGTGGGAGTGAGTCATCAACCCAGTGGTTCCATTTCCCTAAGTTACTCAAAGCGCAAATGTAATCAAACGTAGGTAATGAAACAAACATGCATACATAGTAGTCATAAGTGTAGTAGGTAATAAAACAAACATACATACATAGCAGTCCAGAGCATAAACATAGAACCGTTTTGGTCACAGAAGACGGTGAGTGGCACCATCACATCACTCGCACAAACACAAGCTAATATTTCCTATAGGTTACACAAATAAAAGCAGACATGGCTAATGAATTTACTTTCCACATAATACAACAGTCATAAATATCTACATAATAGCACGAAACATGTTCTTAATATCATGAGTGTGTGAGATGCAAATGAATGCCTGAACACTGGATTGATCACAGTAGACAGTGGGTGGCACCACCACCACACTAGCATAGATCTAGGAACGCCAACGATGAGGCACCACCCCATCGCCCCCCAATGCATGCCATGCCGAACTATGTATGATTAGCCAAGTTATTAGTTATTCCGGCTTAGCATCCAGCCGGTTGGCAAAGCCACCGTATCAATGTTGGATCACCCAGCCAACCTGGGACCATCTGGCTTCCTGCGTGGCGAACGCATATTATCGCCAATAACCCCTCGATCCAAGTATGGTTAGGCAATGACTCGTCAGCCACGCCCATGCCAAAGCAGAAGGGTCGTCAGCCAACTATTAGTATAGACAATTAATTCAGAGGTGTGGGCTTGCTACTCAAATCAAATTAATCAAATTCAAAACAATAACACCCGGGTAATTCGAGCGGTGCTCTGGCACGAAATAATCGGCCTAGTATTTGGTAGGGTCGCTCGAACAACCCTGTGCTCAATGGTCATTACGGGGAGGCACCACGCCAGCGTAGGCCGACAGCTCGGGCATAGGTCCCGTACCACCATCTCCGGCTTATGAGACTTGGGGATCGATCGCCGTACGATTTTAAGTGGGCATATTCAGTGGTAACATTGGTACTTGGATTCGAATAGAGACGATAGGTCACACAACGCGTTCAACCTGGAGTCGGGTTGGACCTTCGACGGAGGAGTAGTACGGGAAGTAACACCACCATATCACCCGCACTCTACGCCACCCGAAGATTCCAACCCAGGGGCGATCGAACACGTGCGGTCATCCCAATTAACATCTAAGTGCCAGGCTGAACCATCATACAAGTTCCAAGTACAACAAAAGTATTATAATCGTGAACATTCGATTTCAACTAATTGGCATGTAGCATAGTTAACAATTTCACATAAGCATATCACGTAAAAAAGGCATATTTTCGCTACATCCTTAGGATCATAAGTAAGGTTAAGCAACATATCAATAGGGTAAAGTCACGAGCATGTTATTAGTTCACCTAATTGACACAAAACAAGGACAAACACCCAAGATATTTTGTTCACTAGCATGCAACCTAAGATATATGGTTCTACAACATGCAACCGAACATCAATGTGGCCAATCATACATTCAATAACTAGGAATTTATTTTAAGCACTCTCAGCCATACAAAACAAGCATTAACTACATCTAATCGCATTTGATGTTAGACAACCTAGAAGTAAATGGTCCGCACCTTAAATTTCTCGGTTATTTTTAGGAAATCCTACAAAAGGAGGGCTGTATGTTAGAGAATTGAGGATGAAACTAAAGAGAAGTTGATTGGGGGGGGGGGGGGGGGGGGGGGGGGGGGGGGGGGTTGAGGGATTTACTCCTAACTCACCTCTAGGGCTGACGGAATGAACTAGTGGTGAATGTTGGCGTCAATGGAGTCGTAGGAGCGATCCAAGCTTGGTGGAGTGACATGCAAGGTGAGATTCTAGCTCCTACACTCTCTTCTTCCTTCTCTCAACTTCCCTACACCTCTCACTCTCTCTTTCTCAGCAATTTTGAGAGAAAATGAAAGGGGGAGTGCTGGAGAAAGAGGTATATATATTAGTAAATTAGTAAATATAGCCCTAGTTGCTGGAGTTTTACAAAAAAATGGCCCTCTGAGGGGTTGTCTTGATCATGTGGGGCCCACCTGGCCCATCAGGACCAATCCAGCCCATGGGATAGCCTCCCCATGGTGAGATCTACCTATGGTTGTGATTTGGTGCAATTCGGATGTGGCGTTTATTGAATATGGGAAGAAGTCTGTTTGACGATCACCGATCGTCGATCGGGGCCACGACTTTGGGGTCGGGTTAGATGTCATGTTTAGACCCTATGCTCTAAGTTTCATCGACATGTAAGGGTCCTAGCAGCTCATCCTAGAAAAGGTGATTCTAGTAATGATTGCTCCAGTTGGTGTTGGTGTGAGTGTACTTGCGCCTGTGTGTGCACCTGTAGGACATCGTAGCTTCGTGGTTTCGGACATCGATTTCGACATGACATGCATTCAAGTGCGTCAAGCCCGGCCTAGGGGTTGTTTTATTTGAGTTTCAGGTTCATCGGGCTTGGAACGGGCAGTGAAACAGCCTCCTACGAGTGCGTCCAAGTTCTATTTCAATGCAGTTATGGTTCTACTAAGCTAAGGGTGGTCGATTATTCAACCTAAGGTGACGCGTGCAGGACGAGCCCAAGTGTGTGTTCAGATCTTAAAAAAGGCGATTTTACGGGGCGTTACAGTTTCTGTTTAAGATCAGTTTTGGTTTATTAATATTACCTTTAAAATTTTGGCAATGCACTGTTCATTGGGAATCTGGTGGTCTGTGGATTTCTCTTCAAAGATAACATCAAAGCTTGTTTCACATATGAGATATGAGGCACGAGCCCATACTTCATACAAGTTTGTTTGTGGGACTAAATGTGAATTTCAAATGACAAGCATCACTATTCTTTTCTTGCCTTCCAAATAAATAAATAAATAGATAATGCAACACGTTTGCATTCACATGCATTTTCATATCCTTTGGTCTAATAAAACGTAGCTTGTCATGGTGTGATTTGTGGAAGTAAAGCCAAGTTCTTGGTCATAAGCCATACACGGTTGACATTCATCAGTACTGTAGAAATGTAACGCCCCCAAAATTCGGCACTCGAGTATATAACTCAAATCTCGAAATCAAGGGTGTTATGAGTGAATCCTTCACAACCACAACTGAAACCTTTATCATTTTCATTCACAAGGTACCAAATATATGGAATAAAAATAAACCAACTTTGAAAATTAAACTATAATCAACGTGTCTATGAAATTGTTCCAAACTGTCAAAACTAATGGCCATCTAATGGGCCTTATTACATCAATGCTTTCAAACCAAAAATCAAATAACTAATTCAAATAAAAACTTCTAGAGTATTCCCTCATCTGGAACTGCTTCTTCGAAGTCTTCTAAATCATCACCTGTCACTACGGTTAATCGCATAACACTGCGTCAGCTATAAAAGCCGGTGAGCATTCTCATATAGTTTAACACGTAATTCGACATAGAAATCACTTAACCCTTAAAGTACAAATCCTTACAAATCTAATAGTAAATTCATCAACCCAAAAATCTCTTAAACATGCACATGATGCATGGAATGCAGTATGCTTCATAAATCTCAGTACGGTTATCAGTAGAACATTCAGGGCTAGTTTATAGTCGGGCCTACACTGTCTCATAATTGCAGAGTTGGTCTCTTGCACACACCAGGGAACTCACCCAACCTGCCAAAATCATCTGATATCCACCGGGTACGCTAGTATGGTATCTTGCACACAACAGGGAGCTCAACCAACCCGTCTACAATCGATGGACTATCAGAAGGGCATATTGCACACACAGGGTGCTCAACCAGGGACTGTTGCACACACTTGGGCGCTCACCCGAACAATCATGAATGGGTCTATTGCACATACCAGGGTGCTCACCTTACGGTAATAACTGGAGTTCTCAAATCGTGCTATGCATGAACCAAATCAACATTCCAAACACTTTTCCAAGATAATTCAAAATCTCGCCAAAGAAATGAATTTAATATATGGATATGATATCCGAATTTCCAGTAAATAAAGCACAAATATTTGAATTGTATTTCTAAATCATGACTAACAATCCCAAAATCATCATCAAATCAAATTCTAATATAAACTGTAATAAAATCTGAATTAGCATGTAAAAAAAAAATATGAGAGAAAACTCACTCTTTCTTTCTTTCTTTCCTTCTTCTTTCTCTTTTTCTTCTTCTTCTTCTTCTTCTTCTTCTTCCTGCTGCTGCTGGAAAATTGCTCCAGCAGTGGGAGGGGCCACCAGCAACCGTAGCTTGGACCTACGATCACTCTCTCTCTCTCTCTCTTTCTCTCTCTGTCTAACGTCTCTCTCTCTCTCTCTCACGACTCTCTCTCTCTCTCTCTCACGACTCTCTCTCTCTCTCTCTCTGCCTCTCTCTTTTCCTCTCTGACGCTTCCTGTAAAGGAACCGTTGCCGATGGCTGGTTTTATAGCCACGAACAAGCACACGGACGCTAGGAGATTTCCGAATCCAACTTGGATTCGGACTTCAATCCTTGTAGTCTAAGCCACAAACTAAACATTAGAAACCTAGGTGGGGCCCACGCAAACAGTCCCTTCGAATTTCGGGAACCCATGCGAAGAATCGGCTCCGATCTTGCGCGTTTTACTTCGATTAGTTCTAGGTTCTAACGGATTTTGCGGCCCACTCCAATCACGGATTACCAATATACATCCTATCCTTAGTAGTCCTAAGGAAGCTCTACACAATGGATGGAGTGGATTTTCTGATGGGGTCCACCTTGACGGACGGTGTGGACCGACCAGCGCACCAGCGGACGCAGCGTCGAACGAAGAAGACGTTCCGTCTTCGCTGCGCACGTGGTCAACGCACGTTGACGGCGAGCCTAACGTGCACACAGTGCACGTGGGTCCCACAGTGATGTATGTGCGAAATCTGATCCGACCATCATGTAGGTCACGTGTTTTTAGGGTATGGCACAAAAATTGGTACAGTTCTGAGTTTCGATGGCCCACTTATGGCTCGATTTCTGATTAGGGTACTTGTAGGATGATCGGAGGGCTGAAATTTGACGTGTATGGTTAGATTAGGTCTCTAAACTATTATATGAAGTTTTACATGAAACGGATCGTCAGAAACTGGTACACTTAAAATCATTTATATAGATTAAATTTAATCAATGGTATTTTTTTGTATTTATGGTGAGTTTTGATAAACCTACCACTTCTACGCTAGTCTAGGGTTTGTGTTAAGCAAATTTAATAAGGGATCCTACGTGAATTCCCTACAATTTATTAGTTTATAATAATCCACATAATTTATTAATTAATTAACTGATTTAATTATTTTCGAAAACTTGGGGTATTACAAGAAACTAGATGATGAGGACATTAGTGGTACACCCTATAGAGTGTACCAGAGGAGGAGGTGTCGCCGACAGAGTACTAGAGCAGAGGAGTTGATGTGGATGGATGCCGGGTCCATCGGGCCCATTTTCTGATGCCCTATGAGTATGGGACCGTAGGAGTAGCATGATCGCAGGACCATGGGGCAAATTTTACACCCTGTCGCGCGGGTGTTTTAATCTTTAGTTGTTTTTCTGTGCTTTTTCTTATTTTTAGGCACTTTAGTACTATGGTTTAGTTTTAGGCATTTTTATGTTATTTTTCTGATTTTTAGGCGTTTTAGTGCACATTTTTTTTTTCTTATTTTCGTGGCTTATATATACATTATGAGAACCCTACTTTTTTTTTATATTATTGAATGAATAAAAATTCGTATGCTTTCTTCCTCTTTTATGAAAGAGATTAGGGTTTCAGGATTTGCCCTTGGGTGTCGAGGATTCCACCCCGATTTCAGATTTTCCTTCTTTTAAGATCTTTAAGGTGCAGGAAAATGTAAGAATCATCCGTTTTTCATAATCCGTACTTTCTTTCATCTTGAACCCATCACTGCTCCATTTCCTTCGTTATTCTCTGATTCTTCCCCTTTTGTTACGAACGGAAAAGAGGGATGACTAACCATAAGAATTTGATCCAAACTTGACTGTGGATTAGCTTATGCTAGATCTGAGATATCCTCATATCCCTAGGTCCTCCATTTTTTTTAATGTTTTACGTGATTTTATGCGAATGGGCATGATCCTGATGGATCGATCTCATCTCTGTGTTGGAATTTGCTTAATCCCTTTGATTGAAAACAGTTAGTTGATTAATTTTATTATTTGAATCTCTTCAATCTGATTATACATGCATTTAGGGTTAAGTCATCATATGTCCCTGCATCAATTTTGGTATCAGAGACCTAGGTTTAGCGTAGGTCAGTTTATAAAAAATCCCTCTTTGTGGTGAAAATTTATAAAGGAATCCAATAGCCCAAATCGTAAAAATCGTAGAGCTTTTGGGCACTCCGACTCTGCGTAGGGGTCATATTTTGTTGAGCCTAGTTAGCCCTTTTTCTAGATTTTGTTGAGTCCTCATATAAATCTAGGCCATATAGGGTAGCTTGCATTGCATGGAAATAGGATAATCAAAACCGCACTCTGACTCTGCTTAGGGGTCATATTTTATTGAGTCTAGTTAGCCATTTTTCTAGATTTTGTTGAGTTTTCATATAAATCTAGGCCATATAGGGTAGCTTGCATTGCATGGAACTAGGATAGTTAAAACCGCATTTAGATTTTTACCTTTTTACACCTTTGCGCACCTAGATCTAGGGCCCTTCATATTTCATTCCTGGTGTATGCCCCGCGCACTGGTCATGGGTTTGGTCTCCATTTTACCATGGACTCTGATCAATTTACCAAAGCTATGGAGGGTTTAACTAAGAGAATGGATCAATAGTTTCGGGTCTTGAGGGATGAGATCGCGCAGCAGTTCGCGCATCAGGATGGTAGGTTCACACGTCTAGAGGAGAGAGTTACGCGCCTAGAGGCTGGTACTCCGGCTGCCACTTCAGATGGTCCTCAGGTGACCCTCGACACGGGCTATCGATCAGTCCCAAGTTGTGAGCCCTGATCCACCTAGGGATGGTTTGGGCAAAGGCCAGGCCTACGACACGACGACGTGCATCCTCTGCTACCCCCACAGATTTGTGATCCCGTTTTCCCCGCCTAGCGGGAGGGCCATGGTGGGGTGCGATATCCGCAACCTCAGAGATACCATGAGCACGAGGACCCTATTGCTAGGGTCATGAAAGACATTAAGGTTAACGCTCCCAGTTTTGATGAGAGATTGGACCATAAAGTTTTTTCCGACTGGTTAGCAGACATTGACCATTTCTTTCAATGGCATGGTTTGCCAGACCCACGGTGGGTTGTGTTCGCCAAGATGAAGTTGGTGGGCCAGGCAAAGTTTTATTGGGGAAATGTGGAGCGTCTCCGCGAGCGTTCTGGAGAGAGGTCAGTTCTCTTTTGGATTGAGATGAAAGAGTTGTTATGAGAGAAATATTTCCCCCTTTCTTACAGGCATAGGCTGTTAGATCAATGACACACTTTGTGCCAAAGATCCATGACGTTGACGGAATACATTGCCAAGTTTGATGAATACATAATGAGGTGCGATGTGAATGAGGACCTTGCTATGGTTCTCTCTCGTTTCCATACGGGCCTCAGGCCCGAGCTCCAGCATGAGCTCGTGCCTCACATGGTCACCAGTTTAGAGCACTCTTATCAGATAGTGTAGGAATTGGAGTGTTATGTGCGCCAGTGGACCACTATTAGGGGGTTTGAGATTTGACCTACTGTGCCTAGAGTAGCTCCACAGGGGGCAAGACCTCAGGTCGGAAATCAGCCCAGGGCTTAATCTGGTACCCAGCCATTTAATAGAAATTGAGGTAACAACGTGGCTGGACCAAGTATTAGGCCCGTGATGCCAAGGCAGTGCTACCGCTGTAGACCTGTGGTGGCATGGGTCTCATTGCTGCGGAGTGTTCAAATAAGGGTGGGCGCATCGCCTTTGTTTCTGAGCACTCCACAAAAGAAGAAATAGCGGATGAAGTTGATGGTGACCAGAATGATGAGGAGATCATTGTCCCATCCCTTGAGCCGGCTAGTGATGCCGATGATGATACCGTGGAGACTACCCCACTTGCAGTGGTGAGGTGCGCCTTGACCCAGGTGAAGGAAAGTAAAGATTGGCGCAAAACTACCATCTTCCACACTTACGCCAAGTGTGGAGAAAAGAGCTGCAAAGTGATCATAGACAGCGGGAGTTGTGAGAATGTAGTTTCCCCAGGTACTCTGAGTTGCCTGGGGTTAGAGCTAGTTCCTTACCCCGACCCATACTGAGTTTCTTGGATGGATGCGACATCCGTTCATGTGACTCAGCGATGCCTTGTCTCAATTGAGTTTGGCCCATACAAGAACAAGTTGTAGTGTGATGTGGTCACGATGGACGTTGGTCATATCATCTTGGGAAGGCCATGGCTTTTTGACAAAAATGTCACAATATTCGGGCGAACGAATAATTGTGTATTTAAGCATGAAGGAAAGAAGCTTCTCTTGAGCCCGCTCCCTCCCAAATCATCCACAGGAGCGAAAAATGTTGCATCTCTAGGCAGTTCTAAGAGTCAAAGGGTGCCTTAATCGAAGTTTCTTAACATCATAGATGCTAAGGAGTTTGAGAGAGAGGCCAAAGTTGTGACTATGGTGTACGCTCTACTGGTTAGAGAGATTACACCCGAGGTTGCTATGGGGTTACCCCATGAGGGTTGTCCAGTCCTAGAGGAGTTTCGGAATGTCTTCCCTGAGGACCTTCCAGACGAGCTCCCACCGATGCAGGACATTCAACATGCGATAGATCTTGTCCTAGGGGCGACCCTACCAAACCTTCCTTACTACAGAATGAACCCTACTGAACATGACGAGTTGAAGGGGCAGGTGAATGAATTGCTTAAAAAGGGATTCATTCGTGAGAGTCTGAGCCCGTGCGCCATGCCCGCGCTTCTTACACCCAAGAAAGACAGCACGTGGCGCATGTGTGTCGATAGTAGAGCCATAAACAAGATCACTGTCAAGTATCAGTTTTCCATCCCGAGGCTTGATGATAGGCTTGACATGATGGTCACCTATACTATCCTTTCGAAAATTGACCTCAAGAGTGGTTATCACCAAATTCGTGTTCGCCCGGGAGATGAGTGGAAGACTGCTTTCAAGACGAAGGACGGGCTGTACGAGTGGTTGGTTATGCCCTTCGGGTTAACCAATGCTCCAAGTACGTTTATGAGGGTGATGACCCAGGTGCTGCGACCCTTTATGGGTAGGTTCTTAGTTGTGTACTTCAATGATATCCTCATCTATAGTACGTTCCCTAGCCAGCACCTCAAACACTTGAGGCAAGTCTGCAACGCCCTGCAGGCAGAAAAGCTTTATGCGAATCTTAAGAAGTGTTACTTCTTGACCTCCAGAGTTATCTTCCTGGGATTCGTTGTCTCGTCAGAGGGTATGTCTGCAGACCCTGAGAAAGTCAAGGCCATTGTCAATTGGCCTGAGCCGCGTGGCATATAAGCCGTGTGAAGCTTTCACGGCCTAGCTACATTTTATCAGCGGTTCATCCGTGAATTTAACTCTATTATGGCTCCCATCACAGATTGCATACGAAAGGTGGAGCTTCAATGGACTAAAGCCGCGGTGCGAGCTTTCTCTGAAATCAAGAAGAAGATGACGGAAGTGCCCGTCATGCGTCTACCTGACTTCTCCAAAGTCTTTGAGGTGGCATGTGACACATCAAGAATTGTCATAGGGGGAGTGTTAAGCCAAGAGGGACATCCTGTGGCTTTTTTCAATGAGAAACTGAATGAGTCTAAACAACACTACTCCACCTACAACAAAGAGTTCTACGCGGTTGTGCAATTATTGAGTCATTGACGGCATTATTTATTACTGCAAGAATTCGTCCTCTTCTTTGATCACGAGGCCTTGAAATATTTGAGCTCTTAAAAGAAGTTGAGCCTTAGGCATGCCAAGTGGGTGCAATTTCTTCAAGAGTACACGTTTGTGCTTAAGCACAAGGTCGGAAAACACAATAAGGTTGCTGACGCGCTTAACCGTTGTGTCATGACGTTGCGGTCCATGAGCATTGAAGTTACAGGCTTTGAGCAACTCAAGGGTGAGTACTCAACTTGTCCTGATTTTGGGACCATTTATGCATCGTTGTCTAGTGACTCGCCCTCAAGGAGTGTTGAGTTCGTCCTTACAAATGGATATCTTTTTAGAGGGGACAAGCTCTGCATCCCACGCACATCCCTCCTTGATTTTCTAGTTTGGGAGCTTCATGCTGGGGGGATGGCAGCTTGTGTCTGATTGTTTCTATTGGCCTAATCTCCAGCAAAATGTGGCCAAGATTGTAGGGCAGTGTCAGACATGTCAACTGGTGAAGTAGAGGAAACAAAATACAGGTTTATACACTCCTTTGCCAGTTCCACATGTCCCGTGGCCAAGGTATCCCAAAACGGTTACGTATCGGCCGTATCGGCCGATACGTAACGGAAACGGTCATGACCGTTACGCGTTACGGGGTTAAAACGGCCGTAACGGCCGTTACAGAAAAAACGGGCCGTAACGGCCCCGTATCGGCCCCGTATCGGACCGATACGGCCCCGTATCGGACCGTAACGGCCCCCGTAACGGTCCTGAAACAGATTTTTTTTAAAAATAAAAAAGGGCCGTATCGGCCGATACGGGGTCCGTAACGGCCGTTACGGCCCGTATCGTAACGGTAACGGTGGTGGCCGTTACGGCCACCGTTACCGTTATGGGACACCTTGCCCGTGGCAGGATGTCAGTATGGACTTCGTGCTTGGGCTTCCCAAGACTATTAGTAAGCACGATTCTGTACTCGTGGTGGTTGATCGATTTTCTAAGATGGCCAATTTCCTATCCTGTTATAAGACCTCAGATGCCTCCCACGTTGCTAAGTTATTCTTTCAGGAAGTTGTGCAACTTCATGGAGTACCTAGGTCCATCGTGTTTGACAGAGATACTAGGTTCACTAGTTATTTTTGGAAGACTCTTTGGCATCTTTTGGGTACGAGGCTCTAGTTTTCTTCAGCATATCATCCCCAGTTAGATGGTCAAACAGAGGTAGTGAACTGTAGCTTAGGGAATTTGTTGAGGTGTCTGGTTGGAGATCATCACAAGACCTGGGACACTGTTCTTCCCGCAGCCGAATTCGCTTACAATTCTTTAGTGAATAGGTCCACAAGAATGAGCCCGTTTGAAATTGTTTTAGGTCTTAAACCTCGAGCTCCCATAGATTAGATCCCCATGGCTACCCTACAGCGTCATTCAGAGTTAGTAGAGTCCTTTGCCCAGCACATACATGCATTGCATAGTGAGATCAGGAGGAAGATTAATTCAAGTAATGAACATTATAAACTTTCTGCTGACACTCACAGGAGATTTAGGGAATTTCAACTTGGAGATGACGTCATGGTTCATATTAGGTCTGATTAGTTTCTACCTGGATCCATGAAGAAGCTTCATGCCTGTAGCATAGGCCCACATAAAATTGTTAAAAGGTTGGGGTCTAATGCATATGTCGTTGATATCCCTTCTAACATGGGCATCAGTTTCACATTTAATGTTAAAGATCTAGTTCCCTATCACGAACCATCACCTCTATCTACTGGTTTCCTTGTTTCTTCCTAAACCTCTCCTATATATGGACCCTGGCCACAGCATGACCTTCCTGTGGCTGTACCCATCTTACCTTCTCTTCCATCTGCACTGAGAAGAAATGAGATAAAGGAAATTTTGGACTCCGAGGCGGTTTCTACTCGCTCCGGGGGTTTCTAGAAATTCCTAGTCAAATGGAGGAATAAGCCCGTTATAGACAACTCTTGGATCACGGAGATAGAGCTACAGTGCGTCAACCTTGATTTGCTTGAGAGATGTAGGAGTTCGCTTTCACCAGTGACGAATTCTTCCCACCCGGGGAGAATTGATGAGGACATCAGTGGTACACCCCATAGAGTGTACCAGAGGAGGAGGGGTCGCAGATAGAGTACTGGAGTAGAGTTGATGTGGATGGATGCCGGGTTCGTCGGGCCCTTTTTTGACGCGCTAAGAGTAATGGGACTGCAAGAGCAGCATGATCACAAGACCATGGGGCGGATTTCACACCCTGTCGTGCGGGTATTTTAGTCTTTAAGCGTTTTTTTGTGCTTTTTCTTATTTTTTGCACTTTAGCACTATTGTTTAATTTTAGGCGTTTTTATGTTCTTTTTCTGGTTTTCAGGCGTTTTAGTGCACTTTTTTTTTCGTGGTTTATATATATATTGTGAGAACTCTACTTTTTATTATTATTGAATGAATAGAAATTCGTATGCTTTCTTCCTCTTTTACGAAAGAGATTAGGGTTTCAGGATTGACCCTTGGGTGTTGAAGATTCCGCCCCTGTTTCAGATTTTTTTTATTATTTCTAGATCTTCAAGGTGCAGGAAAAGATAAGAATAATCCGTCTTTCATAATCCGTACTTTCTTTTATCTTGAACCAATCTCTTTTCCATTTTCTTCGTTCTTCTCTGATTTTTCCCTTTTTGGTACGAACGGAAAAGAGAGATAACTAGCCATAAGAATTGGATCCAAACTTGACTGTGGACTGACTTATGCTAGATCTGGGATATCCTTATATCCCTAGGTCCTCATTTTTTTACGGTTTTACGTGATTTTATGCGAGTGGGCATGATCCTGACGGATTGATTTCATCTTTGTGTTGGAATTTGCTTAATCCCTTTGATTAAAAACAGTTAGTTGATTAATTTTATTATTTGAATCTCTTCAACCTGATTATACATGCATTTAGGGTTAAGTCATCACATGTCCCCGTATCACTAGACACTCAAACTTCATAAGCAATGTTTTACACATTTTAATTGTTGAAGTACTGCAACATGTAAAGTTTAAAAAGGGTATATTATTGGCATTATGCATTGGGGATGCCTTAATGTTGATTTGTTTTTCCATGCCTACATATGGAGCATATGTGTTCAAAAGGTACATTTAACAACGCTTTAACATTCACTAGTACTTGCTCATCTTCTGGTTTGACCGAACATAGCTTCACTTGGTGTGATTTGTCGCAAAAAAGAAGAAGAAAGAGATCTTGGTCATCATCCATTAGTATTTTAGAATCTAGACACGTGAACTTTAGAAGCAATGTCCTACCCTTCATTTTTTGAGAAGATAATGAAAATTTGCTAAGCTAAAAGCATCAAATAAAGGGTAGCGAGGTCCAATAGAAAGAGCCTTATAGCTAACACCCTCTTTAGCCAATTTTATGGTCGAGCAATTTGTCCCATTCTGACAAGGGTAAGTGAAATGTTCAGAATGGATCGTGGACCCTGATTTCACTAGACAAAATGCCAAATTCCATTCCATTGTTCAGCTCTTGCATTTTAGCCCTGTCAATTATGATGCTAAATCACCTTCGACCAGAATTTCCCCATAAACTGAAGATGTGAAGGGCCTCTCTTAAGGAGAGCAAGATCGTGTCCAGAATCTAGGCTGGAAGAAGTCAAGTGAACAAGACCATAACTGTCTTAAAGTATCCCATGAATCCAAGAGTGTGTGTAATTCCTAAAATAAGCACCAACAAAATTCAACTTCCAAACACCGGCCTGAGGATAGAACTAGGGGGTCCACCTATCTTGTCTCGTTAGCATGCTCATCGCAACGAATAACATGTCACTGCATTAAGTCCATGATTAATCCATCGTAACTATTAAAATATTGGAGACTTTATGAAGGTATGTTTTATCACTATAGTGAACAAATAAGAGTTTCTGCTCTAATATGGGCATTGGAAGAGGTTTATTTTTATTTATTTATTTTTGTGGGTTAGTTCACACACCCCATTGTTAGTAGTTAGTACACCCACCCACCCCTGTTAGTCACATCACAATGTTAGCCACCCCTACTATGGGAATCGATACCATGACCTGAGTGTTGAAACGAGGTTATCTTCACTCAGTCTGCCACTTGAGCTATGGACCTGGGTGTGCATTGGAAGAGGTAACTGTGCTAGATCCTCCTTTCTTTCTCACTTTCTTGGCTATTCATGTTGTTGCCTTTACAACGATTTAAATACTAGCTCCTTTTAATCAAATCTTAGCTTCTTAGTTGCAAGATCCGTCTAAGCAGGTGTTGTTGCCACTTTGAATCATGCTTCGGACTTATGTACCTGTTCTCGCTTCCTAGCAGTTTTTTACTTGTTAAGATTCTGAAATTAACTCTTCCTTGCTCTTTTACCTGAATCGGTTTCTGCTTCAGTTTATTGTAATGGAAACGATTTATTAATAAGAAATCCGAAAAGGCAAAAACAAATCAAATAAAAGGCAGAGGTTATCAGGGATTTTCCTTTTTTTTTTTTTTTTCGAACATTAGGGATCATCCTGCAACAAATGGGGGAACCAAAACCCTAAGAAACACCAAAAGATTCCCTATTTCAACTCGAAAACAACTTAAGCCCAGAAGCCCAAAATATCACTCTGTTGCTGGCTTTAAGGAACACCTACCCATAAGACCCAACCTTGTTACAAAAAGGACCTACTATTTTTTTTTTCTTTGCAAATCAACCAAAGGCCTGCAATGAGACTTTTTCCCCCCTTACAACCTCCCTTCTAAACTTGGAAAAATGATTGGATCCTGCCATAATTACCCACAAACCTCAAATTAATTGAAGAGTCCCCCACCCAACTTCAGAGGAGAAGATGCAATGCGTGAAAAGGTGCTCCATGGTTTCCTCGGCTCGTAGAAAATGGATGTATATATTGGGCATAATGAGATTTCTGTTTTGCTAATGATCTACACTGACAACTTTATCCCTTCCCACACTGCATCAATCAGGAGTAAAGGACGTGACAGAAAAGTACCTATTCCTCTAGAACATCCAAAACCAAGAGTCCCTTTTCCCTTCGAGAGAGCAATGAATTTTGAGAAGATCCAAAATATTTAGGAATTCCTCAAATTCCACATCCAATCATCCCCTTCTAAAGCAGGGCACCATACATCTTGGCCACTGATGCTGCCCCACTTAATGCTTCATGCTGTATAAGCTTACACCTTATTGTATTTATATGATTATTCATCTTCTTCAAAATGTAGGTCTTTGTGCATGTTAGTAGGTAAATGTTTCAAAGTATCTCTGATTTGCTTTTGGTGTTTTATTTATTAATTTTACTCATACATATGTGCAGATGAATGTGAGCAACTGTCATTTGTGTTCATGCGATCATTTGCCTGTGTGTGATCGGTGATGCATGAGATCATATGCTTTGGTCATCTGAGTTGGTGTCTGCCAGTGCCAGATTTTATTTTCATTTAAAGGGATTGTGTGTGCCAGGCATCCATGCATATTGCCCATGTATAACCATATTTGCCTACCGAGACCGATATCGTGGCTTGTATATTACTGTGAATTTCCATACTAGAATTTTTTTTTCAAATATGGAAAGATTTCTTCTTGCATTGCATTAGATTCTGTCAGATGCATGGTAGGGAGATTTTTTTTTTTCAACCAAGCTGGGGCTTAAGAAATGCAAACTACCTCACTACCTCAAATGTCAATATAATATAGGTGACAAGTTGATGATTTTGAGTTTTTGAATGCATTTTCTTTTATTCTGAGTGGCCATGGGTAATTCATAGTCTCTGAAAATGAGAGGGAATTTCACAGGCTATGGCTTTTACTTGATCACCAAATCGATTACCTTTAGTTGTCAACTTGTCCATACAGTCCAGAATTTGATATTGATTGAATTTGCATTCAGAGATGTACCCTTTTGACACATAATTATGTCTTGCAGGTTCAAACGCTTGACTGGTCGGCCTGAAGTGGTTATCACGGCAAGGGACTATAAATTTTATTCACCCAGGCATAAGTATAGGCGTGTTCCGTCACATTCTGTATCTAACATCCCCGGGTTGTCTGTAAGTTTGACACCCTTTCGCGCTTATGCTTTGGCAAGTTTGAATTTAAACTATAACGTGGAAGTTCGAATTTAACTAAAATGTGGCTAATTTCTGCATTGTTCCTTCACCACATCTGCCCAGGCATTTTCGAGCACAGATAATTCTTCCGCACTAACTACTTCACCAGGTTTCCGTCCTGTAAGTGAAGTAAGAACTTGCATCTAAGCAGCCCATTGCATTTTTTTTTTTGGCAGTAAATGTCATTGCTATTATTTGAAATTGTTTTGCTTATACGGTACTTAGTGTTCATAGTTTCTAGATTGAACTTCCTTTTTTTTTTCCGGTCTAGAAGTGCGACTCTTATCAATAAAGCCAGCAAGCAAGTTCAGGGAGTTCCTTTCTGTTTTGTTTCAAATCTAGGTAGATATTAGCGATTTGCCATTGGAGGTACGTTTAAGACATGGGAAGTGACAGAACTGCTATTAGTTTCGGGAGGAATTGTAGGATCTTTTACCTGAGGCTTTGTGAACTATACTTTGGTTTTTAGTACTGGCAAGTGGTGACCTTGGTTCAATAGATCATTGGTTTTTCTAGACCCCACTGCAGATGGACTATGCTTGAAATCTTGTGCACATGACAATCCTATCCTTCAGTTTGTGGCCACCAGTGGCTGATTGAAAATATTCTGCAATAGTCCATGCTCCAATGAGAAAGGCCCAAGATGGGTGTCTAGCATAGTTCAAAAACCCGAAAATTTGACCCGACTCTATGTCCAACCAGGTTGGTCCGACTTGAAGACTTAGAGGAGTCTTTATGTAACTTGACTTGATATTGCATGACTGGATTAATAATAAAATAACATCAATATACAAAACAATTATCTTTATTAAAAATAGAAAATAGCAAAGGTAAACAACTACATAGGTCTAGGAGCTCTAGCAATAGGCGCACTCCTCTCAGCATGATTGTCGGTTTGTAGCTCTGCCGGGAATTATGCCCATCCCTTTGTTGGAAAAAAGGCCATTTCTAAGGGGAGTACTAGTCGCCATCAGTCGTGTCTAGTCAACTGAGTCTGTGAGTCGATTTGATGAGTCACACCGAGTCAAGACCAAGTCTTGCTCATAATTTTCCTAGCAACCCTGCTAGAAATATCATTGAGCTGAGTTCACTCAGCTGAGTTTCAAGTCAAGCCACTGAGTTTTAGAACTATGGTGTTTAGGACCTTCCCATGCATGAGAATTTTTGGGGGTTCATCCATGGTGGGACTTAACAGGCCAATGGTATGATTTACTAACCCTTGGGCCTTACCTGCCATAACTGAAAATCAAGTACATTGTGCAAACCCTTGGGTTGAGGATCCTATAATTCCTCTCACTTTCTAAGGAATGGACGCAGAGCCCTTAGGCTGTGTTTGTTTCGGTCAGCATCCTGCGAATTACCGGTGGTAACATCATGATGGTGTATACCGTGCATTTGGATTTGGGAGGAAAAAATACTCCGAAATGCTGCCTTTTACAGGATATAATGAGCTCTGAAGATCACGGTTCCCTGTTCGCTCGCTTCAAGTGCAAGGGTGCGATGTAGTAATAATTCTCGGTAAGATTGAGGTCGATCCACAAGGATTGTCGTAACAATTCTAAATTACGTAACTAGGATGAACTAAATTCGAATTTGTAATGATGGATAGAAATTGATATCATAAAACTATCTACTTTTAGACTTAAATCAGGGAAATAAGCACTAGAGCGCCAAGGATCCACTTATAATCATTCACAATGCCAATTCAAACCATTCAAGCCAATAACATAATTGGAATCGGAGTTCTATCCCTATCCAATCAGAATATAGAGTAATCAAATCATCATAATACATATAACACAGATGGATCGTCCACTGATATGGTTCTCTCATAAACAACTAAGGCATTAGGTGTATTTAATCACACAACCCAATCATTTACAAAACAAGCAAGATCACATTCATGATTCTTCTTCAAACCTTGTCACTAGACTTGATTTAGAAGCATAAATTGAACTTCTATTGAACTAAAATCAATACATAAACAACTATCTCAGATCAAATCAAAAGATAAGAACCCCTTCTAGTTTAGTTCTAGATAAGCTCTTAGGAAACTTAGTTTGTAAGATCCCCTAGTATCCAACATATCATGATGAATCTAGGATCTCTACAACCTAAAATCCTATAAAACAACACCCCATTAAGCAATCTCAGTAATCAAAACATCCCATGTAAGAGAAATCACAAGAGATAGAAAATTAACTAAAAATACTAACTTTATTTCAGACTAGAACTAGAAGTGTTCTTCATTAAACCAAAAAAGTACTTGAACTAATTCGAATTAAGCATTGTAAACAACTAAAAGCTTCACCTCTTAGCCCTAGCTAAGAGGTTTAGCTAACCATTAATAGGTTAAACTAAAACTCAAAAGAAAACTAATGAAAAGCATAAAAAAACCGATCCGGAGGAGTTGCAGACACTCCACAGCGATCTCCTTCACCTCTTACGACTTCCCAAGCCTTCTATGATTCCTTTAGATGGAATTAGAGGAGTCCTTTTATAGCCTTCAAACCCCAATTGCGTAGAACCTTCGAGAAATTGCGTAAAATACACTACGCAGTGAAAATCGGACCGAAAATAGCAACTTTTGAATTTTTGCGCACCATATTGATCTTTGGAACTGAGTGATTTGGTGCTGGGTGATTGATCGCAGGAGACGAAAAGTGTTCAGAGACTTTAGCAATAATTCCTGATTTTTATGATCTGAGCGATTGATCTCTGGAGCTAGGCGATGGATTGGTGATCAATCGGTGGGATCTCTTTTTGTCCATCAACCTGTCTGGAAATTCCTCCTCTTGAGCGATCAATCGGTTTGGGAAACCGATCAATCGTTGGTTCAATTTTCAGTCCAGCAGCAATACAGAGTGGCCGATCAATCGGCCAGGCTAATGGATCAATCGACCACTCTGGCGATCAATCGGTCAGGCCAACCGATCAATCGGCCAGGGTGAATCTTCTTCTTTTCTTTTCCTCTTCTTTTTGCTTCTTTCCTTTATTCCTCAATGTGTATTAAGAATCATCTTTAAGCCTTGAATTAGTGAAATCTTCATCTTATTCTTGTAAACACAAAAACATGTATTAGTTTAGACTTTAAAAACATAAGCCATGCATAATGGGCGATGATAAGGGTTAGAATATGTATAAATTAGAGGCTCAACATTCCCAAGGAGGCAAATGCACTTTCTTCGTATGGCTTGCGAAATGACTTCTTGGTGCCCCCTGTACTCCTGCACCCCATTCGATTTGGCATACGCGTGTTCGTTGGAATCTATGTGGGTACAGCTTCATGCCCATGAGAAATCCACTCCATTCATTTCTTTATCAATCTCCTAATAGGACAAGACAAGCACTGCACATATCTGAATTGCATGTGGGCCATACGACATCAAACAGTTGGAGTGGAAATGTCCACTGTTAAAAACTTCATGGAGCCCAACATGATGCTTATATGCAATCTGAACCATTCATTATGTCAGTAACAATGGACATTGGCCTCACAAATATCAGCCTGATTTTTGACTACCTATTTCTGAGGACCCTAGGCAATTGCATTCATCAGAAGAATGAGTGTGTATATACTAGCGTACCGAAAGCAGCACGATGGATTCCTTATTGTTTATGGCTGATATCCAAACATGAGATTAGTCAATTCATTAGTATTTTGTGGAACTTATGTAGAAACCCAAACACCCATTGCAGTTGGTCAAGTCAACCCCTACCTACAAGTAACTACATGTAATCTGTAATCATTACAATGGTGCTTTACCTTACCACGGTAAAGTGAAAAACAAACATGGCTTTAGTGCGCTTCTCAGAAACAGGTAAAACAAAGTTAGCTCTATTGGATAGAGGAGGTATCACACAATGCTCTCCTTGAGAATGTCTTCATGTATGCTCTTTTTTTGTTTGTACATGTGGGGCCCATTGTTTATTGGTCCGCCCTGTCGATATGATTTGTCATGTGGTGAATGCCCTATGCACTAAAAATCTTTCATAGGGAAAATCCTAACCTGTCAATTTGGTGGCCATCAAATAGATGGTTAAGATTCTTAAGAAAGAGTACACAACGTCTACATTCAAGCTGAAAAAGGCCACAGTGTCAACTGTTTATGGTCTTCCAATCCTGGAGATTTTAGCTCATGAACCATCCACTAGTGGGGCCAATCATAGCAGGGAATTGGGTCACTGAACCATTGGTGCCCCATGTACAAATTGAAAACCCAAGTTTGTTATAATATTCTTGGGTTTAGCATTCTATAGTACCTCATTGTAAAAATACTAGGGATGCAAATGGAATAGGCAAAATACTAGGACTTTCAATGGGCTAGGCAAGTTATTCCCAAGCTCGGTCTGATTATTAAATGGCTGGTTGCTTGAGCCTGAGCCTGACCTAGCTAGCCTCTAGGTGAGCCTGAACCTGATCCAATGGGCCTTTAGGTATGGGTGCTATGGGGTCAGGTCAACTTGATGAGTCATTGAACCTGTCCCAATAATAAACAGGTCTGGACCCCAATTTAGACCCATTGGATTGGTCTGGTCCAAAAGTTTGCCTGATTAGTAAAGGTTGTGTCCAGGACCTGACCCGTCAAAATCAACCTGATCTGACCCATTTCATACTTGATTTGGACAACCTAAAACTGACCCAACTTAGGGCTGAACCCAACCCAGACCTGGCTGAGAGCCAACCCTTAAAACTTTGCGTATATTTACTATAAGGGTTTTTTAAGGATTTTACTGTACTGTATCTTGTTTTTTTAAAAATATAAGAGGTTTATGCATATGAATCTACTGACTTACATGTTCACGCTGGTATATGTTCCAGTATGGCATAGGCAATTAGATGCAAGATTTGACCACTCCATCAGGTGTGCCCCACTATGAAGACGTTATGTGTGAAATCCTGCTATTTCTTCTCAATATTTGACCCCATAAAATAAATGGGTCGGGCCTTGATCCTCTTGTACTAACCCCGATCCATTGGAAAACAGGCTGGCTTATTGACTTGGACATGACCCAGACTTGATCCAGATGTTAATAGGTTGTGTCTTGTGACAAAATACAAAGCCAATTTATTTAATGGCTCATGTATTGGGAACTCTCCTAGATCTGACCCCTTTGCATCTGAACTTCTTGGTTAGCCAGAGCTCAGGCCATGCAAAAAATGACTAGCCCCATGGGTTGTTAGATGTAGCCCAAGCCTGTCCTGATTAAGAAACAATCTTGACCTTTTGCTATGGGCACAGTCCTCAGGCTTGATGGATATGACCAAGTTTGGTGCAAAAACCTGATTGGCCAGCCTGACTAAATATTGTGGCTTGCTCTTTGACATCAACTATAAACCGGAGTACCTAGGACCTGAGAAACTGTTCAAAATGCCCCTGAAACCTCATTACCCATTGTAAAAATAAAAAATAAAAAAAATCATCCTCTATTTAAACAGCAGCCCTTGACTGACAATAATCTATTAAACCACAATTCCATGACAACCATATATTTTGTGGTTCAAATGGATTACCCACGAGTTTTAGATATATTTATTTCGATTCTGTAAGGAGGACATTCACATATCTTTTTCTTGTTTGGCAGCCACAAAATCAGCAGCAGCCTCCATCTAAGCATCACATGCAACTGCTTACGCATCAACCTCAGTTTCATCCTCTGCAGCAAACACACCATCAATCCATGCATCAAAGTCAACATGCATCGCACTTTTCCAACACACCACATCAGTGTGCACACACTCCACACTTGCCGGAGATTCCTCATAATCAGTCACAAACTATTTCCCAGCATATGGCTTGCTTGCAGCCCCTCACTGGAGGCCATGTTGGAGGGCGTTTGCATGTAATGGTGAGTGTATTTTTGCTTGACCCCCTGCCCCCCCAAATTTTGGTGTCTCAGAAAATGTCTTTAGTTTTATAGGGTTTTGCTTATGATTTTCATGTCTACTGATGGTATTTATCTCTTGCATCTTTTGATACTTTCTTGGTTTCTCTGAGATGAGAAATGTGATGTGGCTGCTAAGTTTCTTATGTTTCAAGTAGTTCTTTCCATGATCTCATTTCTGATTCATGAAGATCAGATGTGTGCTCTCAACTACTGCAGTTATCCTTGTTTCTTTTAGTTTTTGTAAACACTAACTACACATGCTTGAATTAACAAAATATTCAGGAAAATAGTTTTAACAGTTACTCTTTGAAGTATGGAAATATGGATCATGCACGTGCTCTCATTGCCCCACAATTTTCAAATTGCTTCTCGTATGTTTTTGAGAAGTGTCCAAGATACCCCTATAGTCCCCGAGTGGCAAAAGAACTGCCTTGATTTGACAAAAAGAATCATTCTTTTATTAAATGAGCGCTACAGTTCCATGAGTCTTGGTTTTCAGAGTCATGCATAGTTCTGAGATCCAAATAGATTATAGATCATTCAGTGAAATCACATGTAAAATTTTCCAGACCACGTCCATTGAGAGTGGTGTGCAACTGTAAATTCGAAGATTTTTTTACTCTGCATGAGAAGGGAAAATTGGTGAGTTTTTGTGTGGTTGATGTGCAGATCACGAAAAAGATTTACTGCAAACATTCATTTGAAAGTTTTATTTATTTATTTATTACATATTGGATATTCTAGGAATGCTTCTATTTGCCTGGAGTTGTATCATACATCAGAATGTAAACTCTTTTGATATTTCGTTTTGAGACTTGATATCAGCAGCTGGTCTAGTCTGACTTGGTCACATTAGTCATCTGTATTATTCTGACTTTTGTTTAGGTTATGTCAGAAACATCTATGCTTAACAAAAATCACCCAAAATCTACCTGATCTTTTTGGAATAACCAAACTGAATGCACCTTGAAAAGGGGCTTTCAATCCCTAATGCTGTTTGAGCCAAACCCTGTTTTGTTGTGTGTTTGAATGCACTTCCGTGAACCCCATTTGATCCCCCACTCGTTGAAATAGGCTTTAAAAAGCCCACTCGCTGAAACCCATCAGATTGGTTTTCGGAAAATCGACTGACAAAGTTGATACACACTTGCTTTTGTGGGAAAACCACTTCTCAGAAGTTGTGCATATGGGCCCTCATGTCTGTAGTTCCCTCATTCTCATTACGACAGAATACATGTCTTTCAAAAGGCATCCTGGGCAAATTTCGGGATATCTGCATGGTTAATGTCAATAAAAAAGAAAATTCAGGTGGCTGGCTTGTTTATTAATTTTGCAATCTACAGTGGGTTTTTCTTGCCTTTCCAGTTTCCTTGGGATGCGGGCCGATGATGAGAAGATTGTTCCTTGCCTTCTCTATATTTTCTGACACAAGTTTGCTGTTTCCTTGGCAGCCCACCAGCCTTGCTAAGTTTTGTGATGAATGTGGGGCCCCCTATTTAAGAGAGACCTCCAAGTTCTGCTCTGAATGTGGTGTCAAGAGGTTAGGAACCTGATGATTCTGCTTTTACTTATTATTGCCACAGGCTCCATTCTTCTCTTTTCTTCTCCTTTGCCTTCTTCTCCCTGTAAATTTCTTTGGGGAAGAAGATGCTTGTTCTACTGGTCTTGGGTTTGTGTACAGCTTTATTAAATAGGGGGAAAAGGCGATCAGTTGTGCCTGCTCTCTGTATTATTTTATTGGGGTTCCATTGTTAATCATCTCACGGAATTATGATTCAAAATGTAACGATTTCCATTTTAAAATTGTTTATTATTATTATTATTTTTTCTAGTTTGAGAAATTTTTACAATATCTTAGATTTATTTTTTCTTCATCATTTGGTTTGGAATTCAGTGTTTCGGAAAGAGCCTTGATAAGATTGCGTTTGGTTGCACCAAATATCAAGAAATATCACAATTAACCAGTCTGTTAAAAAATATAATAAAATTTCATGATATTTGGGGCAACCAAATGCAGCTTAGGACTAATTGTGTAAATAGGATTATTTATACGCCCTAGCGAGCAACCTGTCCGGTTTGTTCATAAGATGAGTGGTCCACGGTCAATGTGTTTAAGTCAGCATATTTTTCTTAGCAGACTGTTCTAGTTTTGGAACCATTGAACACAAAAGGGCTCATCTCTGGCTTGTTGGTTGAGTTGGTAGAGACTGGTCTGTTTGAGTTATCCAGGGTTCGAATTCAGGGCTGTCTTATCTGGTAAATTTTCATAGTACCAACCACACCCCCCTTGAATCAGGCAACCTCCCCGCTCAACTAAATAATAGCTTGAAGCTCACACATACGTGCCATGTGACCCTAATCACATAGGAAGCGGATTCCCTGGTGACCCGACATGGCGGAATTTGACTGGGCCACGTGATGTTGTTAGAGATGGGGCCCATAGAAAGCATATTTGAAATTTGTTCATTCACTCAATTATTCTCATCTGTGATAGCGGCACATGGCTCAATCAAATCCTGCCACGTCAGGTCACCAGGATGTGTAGTGCTCTTTTGTCTCTTCTTAAGCATCTAAGGGAATTTTTTGGACTCCATCCACGACCGTCCATAACATGAGAGTGGATTTGGTGAGAGCCTGGCCTCACCCAAGACGGTGCGGCCCTTACCGTGGGGCCACCTTGGTGTATGTATTATTTATCAATGCTGTCCATTTGTTTTTCCATATCATTTTAGGGCATTATCCACAAAAAATGAAGCAGATCCAATTATCAGGTGAACCATGCCATTAGAAACAGTGGTGATTGATCATTAATGGGCCACAAAAGTTTTGGATCAAGCTTATATTTGTTTTGTCCCTTCGTCTAGGCATATGTGACCTTATCAACAGATTGGATGGTATATAAATACTTCGGAAATATTAAAGTGCTCCATAAGAAGTTTTTAATGGTAGGGCAGTCAATCACCACTGTTTCTTATGGTATGGTCCACCTGATAATTGGGTCTGCATCATTTTTGGGATAATGCCCTAAAATGATCTGGAAAAATGGATGGACGGCGTTGATACATAATACATCAAGGTGGGCCCCACGGTAACCCCACAGTAAGGGCGGCACCCTCATCTAACCCCCTCTCATAACATACGACAATCCCATTCACCAACTTGCCAGAATTAAAATCCACGTACAAATTCTCAGCTGGAGGAGTCATATGGGCAGGCTCAGTCTGACTCGGTGAATTCTCCGAGTGGGTAACTGAGTCTTCTGTGTCAGGCTGAGTTGGCCCACCTCAGCACCTTGCTTTTCGAATTAAAACTCTTGGTGTTTAACTGGATTACGTGCGGCCGTTACCATGGGCCCACCTTGATGTATGTATTCTATATCCATGCCGTCCATACATTTTGCCAAATCATTTTAGGTTAAAGCAGATGCAATTCTCTGGTGGACCATACCATAGTGATTGACCATTAATGGGTCACATAAGTTTCGGATCAAGTGATATTTGTTATTTTCCTTCATCCAGATTTATGTGACCTTATTAACAGGTTGGATGACAGATAAACATTACGGTTGGCCCTAGAAAGTTTTTAATTGTAGGGTGTTCAATCATCACTGTTTCCTATAGTATGGTCCATCTAAGATTGGGTGGGGCGGTCAATGACCACTGTTTCCTATAGTATGGTCTGCTTGAGATTTGGATCTTCTTCATTTTTGGTAGGGCTGTCAGCGGACCTGATGGGGTACCTGACCCGACCCATTTAGACCTGACCGAGGCTCAACCCGTTTGTTAAATGGTAGGGGTCTGGGTCTAAGAACAGACCTAGTTGCTAAGCAGGTCTGGATCCGGTTTCCTTTATGTTAGGCCTGACCTGACTCGATCCGACCCGAACCTATTTAGTAAATGGACAGGTTTGGTCTGTTGCAAGGGACCCATTTAGGCCCGGTCCCGTCCAAACCTAGTTTTAAACCTAGTAAAAATGCTTGCATACCAAATCTAGACCCAAATCCATTAGACCCGACCCATTTATAAATGGGTCTAGGTGGATCTCCCTCTACCATACCCAGACCCGCTTATTTAGTAAAAGGGTATAAGTTTAAAATTTGGACCTAGACCAATTTAGTAAATGGGCAAGTCTGGTTTTGGCTAAACCCACCCCAAACCTAACCATTTACGGCCCTAAATTTTGGACTCATGCCCTAAAATGATCTGGCAAAACAGATGTACAGAATGGATATAGAAAAAATACATGAAGGTGGGCCCCACAGTAAGGCCTCGCCGTCTAGGGTGAGGCCGCGCTCACCTAATCCGCTCTCTGTTGAATTGGGTCGGTCTTGAACGAGTCCAAGTCATCGTGGATGTTGGATTGGTCTGAGTGTCGAACCATGCATGTATCAGAAACATGGACGCAGTTTTAGTACGGATTATAGCGTGTTGAGTAAACTCAATGGAGCCTACTGTGATGTATGTGACTCATCCACGCCGTCCATCCATTTTTCCAAGCTTATTTTACGTCATGAGCTCACAATTGAAGCATATCCAAGGCTCAAATGGACCAACCACCGGAGATTGTGGGCATTGAACGACTACCGTTAAAAACTTATTGGGGGCCACAGAAGTTTTGGATTAAGATCAAGCTAATATTTGTGTTTTCCCTTCAGCCATATCTGTGTCACTGTGGGCCCTAAGAAGCTTTTAACTGTGGACTTCATTATCCCCAATGTTTACTGTAGCGGGGCTCACTTAAACCTTGGATATGCTTCAATTTTGGGCTCATGCCCTAAAATGAGCCAGGAAGATGAATCGTGTGGATAAGGCACATACACCATGGTGGGTGCGTCCCAAAAGTATAAAATGTTTGGAAAAAAAAAAGATCGTATATTCACCGTACATACATGTGATTCATACGAATGATGAGTATACTGCTGCCAATTCAATCAAAGAAGGCCACACGTGTGAATGAGGGCGTATAGTTGGTTTTCGTGTGGGGGTATGATGTGCAGGCCTCCCAGACTCTACTCAACTTCAAGTTTGATTGAACTATTAGTGTTCCTCATTGAGACAAACAGATTGGAAACCGGACACAAGATCCACTTATCCTCTAAACCACCAATTTTATTTGGCATTCAGGCAATTTGTGAAAGGATAGGGGTTATCCATTTTGGATGTTTTTTTAACCTTGTGACAATAGGTGTGCATCTTCAGACTTAAGGTGTAATACCCCGAAAATTTGGGCGCACGAGTAAATACACGAGTGTATGTTCACACGTGAAAAATTTAAATTTTAGGCCGTGTTGTTCACACGCATACACACACGTATATACTTTTATATGTATTCTAACACTTTTTAAGGCCTTTGAAAACTCAGTATACTTAGCTAAATCAATAAACTGATCGTTAGAATGATCTATCGTTGCTAGACCAGAAGATCTAACCGTCCACTCCGATTTCGAATTATACGATCAATGTAAACCCGCCGTATATCATCTTGTACACATGTCTGTCCATAAATATGACCCGTACATTGTGTCCGTCACAAGGCATATGCTTAGACCAGTGATTTCTCGACCCTATGAACATGCTCGGGTGTGTTTGTAACACCCTAGGATTTTAGAATAATTTAAATTATAATTTAGTTAATTATTTAATAAATTAAATAACTTGAAATATTGATAAATTAATAATAAATCATCCGTAGGGAATTACCATATGGTCATTTTATTAAAGTTGCTTAGAATAAACCTTAGAACAATATAAAAGTGATAGATTTCACAAAACTCGTAAATTTATGATAATTACGAAATGCCATTAGTTAAACTTAAGTTAGACCACCATTTTTAAGTTTTATGATTTCTGGCGATCTATTTCATACGAAACTTTATACACTAGTTCTACGACATAATTAACCGTACACGTCAAATTTTAGCCCTCCGATCGTCCTACAAATGCCCTAATTAGAAATCGAGCCATAAGTGGGCCACTGTAACTCAGATCTGTCTCCCAACCGTTAAGATTATATACTCACCTTTGACTAGTGGGGTCCACCTGCCGTGGACAGAGATCATTCCCTCCGTCCATTAGGATGACGACGAAGTTTTAGCTGTCAACGAGGAAGATGAGACAGATCTAAGTTACAGTGGCCCACTTATGACTCGATTTCTAATTAGGGCATTTGTAGGATGATCGGATGGCTAAATTTGACGTGTACGGTTAAATTATGTCCTAGAACTAGTGTATGAAGTTTCGTGTGAAATAGATCGCCAGAAATCATAAAACTTAAAAATGGTGGTCTAACTTAAGTTTAACTAATGGCATTTTCGTAATTATCATAAATTTACGAGTTTTGTGAAATCTATTACTTTTATACTGTTTTAGGGTTTATTCTAAGCAACTTTAATAAAATGACCATATGGTAATTCCCTACGGATGATTTATTATTAATTTATCAATATTTCAAGTTATTTAATTTATTAAATAATTAACTAAATTATAATTTAAATTATTCTAAAATCCTAGGGTATTACAAACACACCCGAGCAGGTTCATAGGGTCGAGAAATCACTGGTCTAAGCATATGCCTTGTGACGAACACGATGTACGGGTCATATTTATGGACAGACATGTGTACATGATGATGTACGGCGGGTTTACATTGATCGCGTAATTCAAAATCGGAGTGGACGGTTAGATCTTCCGGTCTAACAACGATAGATCATTCTAACGGCCAGTTTATTGATTTAGTTAAGTATACTGAGTTTTTGAAGGCCTTAAAATGTGTTAGAATGTGTATAAAAGTATATACGTGTGTGTATGTGTGTGAACAACACGGCCTAGAATTTAAATTTTTCACGTGTGAACATGCACTCGTGTACTTACTCGTGAGCCCAAATTTTTGGGGTATTACATTCTACCACCCTTACACAGAATTTCGTCCTCGAAATTCAATCAAGCCCACTAAGCTAACAGACGAATACTATGGTGTGTCTATGCCCTACAAGTCATGGGTTTATGTGCTCAGAAGTGTATGTAATGACTTATATGAATTCGGGTTCTTAAATAAGGACATATTCTTTCACCGGTACTTTCAGCTCAATATTTTTCAAATGGATAAGAATATATAGATAAATAAAAGAAGGCTAAACAATGTCGATTTTATTATATTTGAATACATGGCCCATTACAATTGACAAAGTGTCAAACAACCAAAGACAAATGAAAAATAAGGATAAATACCTAATTGTCTATCAGAAATGATGACAGAGACGGGTGGTCAACAGGATATAATCGGATGTATATGATCAGCTAAATTGGAACTCGGTTGATCATGATCCTATTGATGAGATTTCATCAAATAACACAGCGGAATTCGATTTTCTTCAAATCCAAAAATGAAATCTTAATTCCAAGATCTTCCGAACACAATCATGTACAATTTCTCGAATCGAATAATGAACTTGAGAAAGTTAGATCATACCTGGAATTTGACGATCTGTGTTGATGTAATGCCGATGCTGGTCCTTGAAATCAGAAGGTCTCTCCTCAATCTATCCTAATATCGGAGAGATATAGATAGCCCAAGAAATTTTCTCTGGTAGATGCTAAGGAATCCCACAATCATCCATAAAGATGGACCATATAAAAATGGAGAAGATAAAAAATTCATTTTCTCTCTCTCTAGATTATTTCTTTCTTTTTTCTTTAATTCACACACCCAAGGGGAAAAGTGTCTAAGGCTTCTCATATCTACTAATTTGGGATATGATCAAACAAATAAGGAGGAAGCTAGGGTTTTAGGACAATTCATTTATGATACTTCGCCATCCTATATATAATTTTGTAACCCACTATGAGGGAAGTGCGTCACCGCATCATCTATGCATATACTCATGATTTAATCCCTCCACTACTATGGTCATCCACTAATTATCATATCCCATACTAACTAAAAGTGGGCCATAAGATCGAGATCATCAAGTTATCATCAATTGTGATCAAAGCAATGTTAATGGTTAAAACAAAACTTCAACAGTTAAAATCTTTTAAAACTCAATTAAAATATCAAAGTGCTAGGCCTAATCGAAAAAACCACTTGACGAGTTCCTGATATATCCAGATCAAAGTCATAAACATGTTCCTAGGCAAACTAGTAGATCCCTTGTTGGACCGTGCAAGAATCAACAATTCCTAATGGAAGTACTCAACTACATCCACTTTATTGGCCCTTGTATGAATCTCTTAGGAAGAGCCAAAGTTGACCAATCAAGATCGTAACCCTTAAACGTCCTCAAGTCTAAGGATTAATCATCTTTCGTGCATCATTAAGTCTTGATCTCATGATCATAGTCTGTGCTACTTGGCCCTTAGACTGTTAACTTGATCTCGATCTACTAATGAAGTGACCAAAGGTCTGAACCTGAATCCTTTATTCATGATACACTCACGCTCCTGTGTAGGGTAAGGGTAAGGCATAAATCGATACTAAGTCGGTTCCGATGGTGGAGACTGTCCATTCTGACCCAAGTTAGTCCCTTCACACAAGATAACCGTACATCTCATGAACCGATGTCCATGGGTGTATCCCATGCACCTGTGACGGTCATGGTCTAACATGGTACTCAGATCCATGGATCTATGACTCTCCAAGGTCAATGACTGTGATGTCCAATCTCAAGTTCCCATGGACTATCAGAGGGATCACTCTTCAATAAAATCATAGTAAAGATTCAAGGTAATATTAGACACTAGGGATTAATGGGTGTTGATGTCTGAAACTGGTTAACTGATGAAGAAGCTTGATCTTCACCGCGAGTAATGATCTCCTTTAAATGTTTGGACTGGATCTGGACCAGAAGTCTCCTAGATCATGCGGAATCTGATCAAAGACAAAATAAGGGTGGCTGGGAGTCCGATTGTTAGCCCTCCGATGCCTAAGTCAGTAAGACGTAGGAGATGAAAAATAAACTTTTGGTGGAATATTTTTTTTACGTACCTTGAATAGTAGAGGGATACCTCTATTTATAGGATCATCGGAGAGCTGTAGGTGGATGCGAGGATTTTGTCTTACAGGTGTGATTTTAGATTTCTCGAGGTAAATCTGGAGGATTCTTTGGGATAATCCTTATTGCACTCAGATTTATCTACTGTCGGCTATTGTTCCAATACGGAAATGGCAGTGGTGCGGAGAATGCGCGCTTTGAGGTGAACACTCGGCAGAGATCATTAGGCACTGAGGTGAGCGCTCGACAATGAGCACTCGGTATCAAAGTGAGCGTCAAGCGAAGAGCACTCGACACTGAGGTTGGCATCCGCTCGGTGGAACCTATTCGACATCTGCTCAGTTGAACCTGCTCAGCATCGGCTCGGTGGAACCTACTTGGCATCTTGCTTAGCGGAACCTACTCGGTAAGAAGTCAGGTTGTTTTATGTGCCTTGCCCTTTAGCCATCCTTTCACTGGTCGGTATTTTGTGGCATCTGAGTTTTCCATCTCTTGACCAGGAGAGCTTATTTAAGGCCGATGAACTCGTTTGGGCATCATGGGCTATTGGCCTTTATAGTCAGCTATCTTGAGCTCGTAGATTGGTAGTCAAGCCTGTGGGCCTATGAGCTTTTTTCATGGGGTTTGAGGTTAGCTCGGAATTACCCATAACAATGGGATATCCGCCAAGAACTCATGATTATCATGATCTACCACTGAGATTTCCCTAATCACATTCACATGGTTAATAGATTAGAGTTCACATTGGTTTTCCAGAGCACTGGCTCCAATACCTACAACCGAGGGTTGCAGATATTGTTTCTACTCCTATAAGTATTGTAGTGAAAGCCGCTAGGATCTACGTTAGAACTAGGCTAGGCTATGTTAAGAAAAATAAATTATAAAGTGATAAATATGTTTGGCATAGGGCCTCGAGCTCTTCTTTATGTGCTCCTTTTATAGCTTAACAAGGCAACAAAACCCTCGCTGGGTTTTCTTGCTGATCCTGGATCCTCCACGTATCCAGCTTGCATTGGAAAGGAATGGCTCCAGTTAAATCTGAAACTGCTGACTTTTCGGATCTTCTTCCCATAGTTGATCTTGTTATGAAAATCTCCGTGGCTCATTAATTAAATTTGTAATCAATCCAAGAACCTCAAGGTATGAGCCCAGACCTTAAATCGATCATGGCCTAACCCACCTTCTGCACTTTCAATCGAGGTGTTGGAATTGGTCCAAATCGAACCACCTTCAACATTTAATCCTGGGCCGTCCAAATGATTTGTAATGTTGGAGGGATTTGACACTTGATACTGATTTGTTATTGAACCAGATCAAATCTGGTTCTCCCATTCTATTGATCCCAATCAAAATATGGGGTCTTCGAGCTTTCCCATTCTTTTATTCCAATCAATGATGGGGACCTGACCTGGTCGATGTGATGATCTCTCCCGATTTGGGTTCAAACTATAGTCGTATTGGCTTGGATATCGGTTCGATCTCTATATATTTGAAGCTTTATCGAATGCTTCAGAGTCTTCGAATGTCTCTAGGAAGATTTCTTATTTTGAAAGGATTGTGAGAGAAGGCTTCACCGAGTCTACCATAGTTAGATATGTGATCAGATTTGTTCTCTTGTTAGGTCTCTTATAATAGTGTGAGGTATGCTGCCTTATTAACTAATGCATTAAACATGGCCACATGACATCTCAAGATTTGTTCGCCTAAAAGCATGCGGGGCTGAGCCCCGCATTAACAATGGCATTTGTAACGCTCAAGAAAAAACCAAATAAAGATTCTTTCAGGGTAAGATTTTTGCCGGTACTAACCCTTTAAGCATCGGCACGTGGCGACCTTCCACTGGTCCATGTTGTGAAGCTGAAAATGAATGTAAATAGAAGAGATGGCCTAGTTTTTAAGCCGGCGCACGTTTACAGTGGCCAACAGCTGATGAATGGACCCAATCTGTAGCACGGCCGACATGTTGACACATTCGCCGCAGAGAACACCGTAAGCTCAAGCAAGGAGTTCCATCTTGAATAAGGTCACCCAACTTCAAACGTGGCCAGTTGGTCTAACTTAAAGAAGCATCATTTCCTAGTACACATGTGAAAACGCCTCGATTTCAGGCCCTATGCATTTGCAGGATGGCCCACCATATGAACGAGCCGGATCTATCTTCGGGTGTGTGTGGAGAGCATGAATTTTGGTAGGTAGAACTATCGCACTTTAGTTTACCTTTTTTCCAAGGTATCGTGGTAGGTACGGCAGCAGAGAAATTCAGGACCGTCAACCGAGGCTGTGGATAACTTAACTACTCGGGTTTTCAGTTCTTAAAACTGGGGCCATATTCGGGTAATCCGGACCATTCATCAGTTAGAGCTCAAAGTGGGTGGACCATGTTTCAAAAATCTTCTCCAAAATAGTACAATCCTAACTTTTGGATCTAAGATCGATCCTCTCACAAGTTTAGGGAATCTTCGTACGTGGATTTTGTCATGAGGAGTACACCACGGTGCGGATTCTCTGTGGGGCTCAAATTAATGTATATGTTTTTTCCACGCCGTCCATTCGTTTTTCTTGCTCATTGTATGGCATGAAACCAAAATTGAAACATATCCAAAGTTCTAGTGGGCCACACCGAAGAAAACAGTAAAGATAATGATATCCACCGTTGAAAACCTTTTCATAAGGTCGAAGGGATCTGGATGAAAAAAAAATAAAATCTCAGCTTATTCCAAAACTATCGTAGCCCCAAAATTTTTTCAATGGCAGATGTTCAATTCTTACTATTTTGTGTGGCGTGGTCTACTTGAGCTTTGGATATGCTTCAATTTTAGGAACATGCCCTAAAATGAGCTGAAAAATGGATGGACGGCCTGGAAAAAGCACGTACATCAAAGTGGGCCCCACAGAGAATCCACACCCCGCTGTAGCTCGGTGCGCTCCTCATTACGCGTCCGGAAGATTCCAGCTTGATAATTGAGAGACTATGGGGATCGGGCACAACAACTGGGGCGCGGCTTAGGTGGATCCAGCTGAGGTGGGTGAATCCCTGACTATGGGGCTTGCATTGATATATGTGCTTTACATCCACGCCGTCTATCCTTTTTTACAGATCATTTTAGGGCATTATCCAAAAACTTGAGCAGATCCAAATCTTACATGGAGCACACCAAAGGAAACATTGGTGATTGAATATCCACTATTAAAAACTTCTTGTGGGCCATCGGAATGCTTGTTTCCATCCAACATGTTGATAAGGTCACAAAAACCTGGATGAAGGGACCACATAAATACCAACTTGATCCAAAAATTTTGTGGCCCACAAGAAGTTTTTAATGGTCAATCACCACTGTTTCCTGTAGTGTGATCCACCAGATATTTTTATCTGCTTCATTTTTTGGATCATGCCCTGAAATGAGCTATCAAAACAGATGGACCGCGTGGATGTAAGGCATATATGCCACAGCCCAACAACCCATGGTCATAAACAATGGCCCTCACTTGTACAACTGAAAACCCGAGGATCATTTGCAAAGCCTCGCGCAGTGATCTGCGGCTAGCACATCGTTCATAAGAGTCCCAGATTTTAGTGATCCACACCGTTGAGTTTATGGTCCTTTCTGTGTATGTCAGTTGGCCAAAACACTCCTCCGTCAAAAAAATCCTAGCCATAGAACTTTTGTTTTGCTTGTGGACTGGACTGCCTATGTCTATTTTAGCCGTCCATTTGTAGGACTATATGGTTGGATTTTCACCCCCACGTGCCTATGTCCACCAGATGAACAATCCGGATCACCAAAGGTGGACCCCACTTCCCGCACGCTCTTATCGTGCGGAGTAAACTCTGTTGGGCCTGCCTAGAATGTATGTGCTTTATCTATTCCATCCGTACGTTTTTCCATCTCATTTAAGGGGTCGAGCCCAAAAGTTAAGCATATCCAAATCTTAAGTGGACCATGCCACATGAAACAGTGGTAATAATGATTTCCACCGTTGAAACCTTCTCAGGCCCCATAGTGATGTTTATTTGTCATCCGACCTGTTTATAAGATCACATGTACATGGATGAAGGGAAAACAGAAATATCAGCTTGATCCAAAACTTCCGTGTCCTTTGAGAATTTTTCAATGGTAGACAATTAGTTCACACTTTCCTTATGGTGTGGTCCACTTTAGATTTTGATATACTTTTTTTTTTTTACACCAAACCTAAAATTATTTGTTAAGATGGATGGACAGAGTGAATAAAATACATAAATCACGGTAGGCCCCACAGAGTTTACTCCGCACGCTGGCAATCCGCTTCCAGAGAAAGGTGGCCACAACGAGGATGGGACGCGATTGTGTAATGAGGTGCTTACTATCTTTAGTCTTTACCGTGGTGTGAGGGCTCTGTAAACCCTGAGTGTGGATTAGGTACTACCCGAGCCTATTCCGAGCTTTAGATAGACTAATACGTGGTGTGTGGACATTGGGGGAGAAGAGGCATGGCATGATTGTGTCAGGCTTGCGGACGTGGCATATAATTGAAGTATATCCAAAGCTCAAGCGGACCACACCATATTACAAAGACCTGGATGAGAAAACACAAATATCAGCTTGATCGTTAGACAGTTAGGGCCGGTTTGGATAGTAAGTTACTTAAGATAAGCTACTGTAGACACCCCACCTTCGGCTACACTGTTGGTAGAGATAGCTGGTTGAATGGAGGACCGTACCCCCAAATCCCAAGTCCAAACTCAGCCAAACTCACCCTTGTAAGCCCCATTCCATAGCCCAGTTCAAGCCCAAACCCAGTCAACCCAGTCCTAAACATCACCCTGAAAAACCCCCCATAAGAAAAGCCAACAAAAAAATCCCAAAAAAGTCAAACTCACTGAGTCAACCCGCTGAGTCAACCCGCTGAGTCAACTCGTCGAGTTAAAACACCGAGTCAAACCGCCGAGTCAACCCGCTGAGTCAAACCACCGAGTCGACCCGCTGAGTCAACTCACTGAGTCGACCCAGCGAGTCAAGCAGCAGCCCCGAGGGTGCGACCGTACCTCGCTGGAAATCGAGGAACGGCCGTACGGGCGGCCCATAGCAGGCCGCCCAAAATAAATTATGAAAAATGCCACTCCTCGCTGCTATAAATACCCCCCTCCCCTTCTCATTTCAGCATCCCTTCAAGTCCAGCCAATTCGGGTGCGGTCCGAGTCCTCATCCACCCCTTAGCCTATTTTCCCACCAAGGAGAGCCCAAGTGAGGAGAGCTTAGCCCTGGTCCGGCCCAGCCTGACCACTGGTCCAAGTCTCCCAAGTCATCCAAGTCTTGATCCAGCCACTCAAAGCCAATCCTTGCGACACCTCCGTCCACCCAGCTATTATTTTTCCAGCATCATCTCATTTGCATCTAGCATAAGTGCAACATTTACTTTTCTTCCAACCCCCCTGCTTCACTGCAAGCACCTTGATTCTCCAAGCACACTGCATATGTCTTAAATTAAGCACCTGTCAGTTCGAGCGTATGCTCTGGGCTTGCCCGTTGTTGGAACCTGCCCATCAGAAACTCTTACTGTTCAGACCTGCATTCATGCTTCACCATAAAACACCTTGATCATTCAAGCACACTGCATACGTCTTACATTAAGCACCTGTCAGTTCGAGCGTACGCTCTAGGCTTGCCCGTTGTTGGAACCTGCCCATCAGAAACTCTTACTGTTCAGACCCACATTCATGTATCATGTCATCCATGAGAATATACGAGGATTAAACTAGACTTTTAAGTATTCGATCGATTCTGTGAAGTAGAGACCGTACTTCGGTACGGGCAGTGTGTGGGGTGCTTAACCTCTTCCCACCCTATAACTGTGATCCCTTACCTTGAATCTCTGACCGCAGATCAACAGGAGTCATTTTAGAGGAAAGAATCTTCGGATTCCCTTCTCTAACGTTTCTACGGGGTCTAGCCGACTGTAGATTCGAAGTAACTTGCTAGTGGCGACTCTGGTCTTATATAAACTTACTTAAACATATCCAGCTTAATACGACAACCAAACAAAGCCCTCGATCACGAGGCAAGCCAGTGGCACAAACGGCGATTTCGCACTCACGCATCCTAAAATGATATGAAAAATCCGATAGACGGTGTAGATATATAAAAACATAGATTAATATGGCCACGCATGGTTGGTAACACCCATTAAGCTGTTCTCGGGGTAACACCTAATTCGCGCCCCGACCGGGGAACAACTTAATGGGTATTACCCTAACCGTGCGTGGCCATATCCGACCTGGGAACAACTTAGTGGGTATTACCCTAACCGTGCGTGGCCATATTAATCTATGTTTTTATATATCTACGCCGTCTATCGAATTTTTCATATCATTTTAGGATGTGATCCAAAATCCTAAGAAGATTCAAATCTCAGGTAGACCATACCACTAGAAACAGCGATGAATAACCATTCAAAATTCTTTGTGGGCCACAAAAGTTTTGGATCGATCTGATATTTTTATTTTCCCTTCATCAAGACCATATTGACATTATTAAGATCTTGGATTGCAAATAAAAATGATCAAAACCTTACAATGGGCTCTTTGGAATTTTTAATGGTGATGCACTCAATTACACTGTTTCTAGTGGTATGGTCCACTTTAGATTTGGATCTTCGTAATATTTGGAAATTCAACCTAAAATAGTTTGTAGAAACAGATGGACAGAGTGGATATAAAAATATCATCCATTTAGGCCATACGGTAGGGGTAACACCCACTAAGTTGTTCCCGGGGTAACACCTAATTCGGGCTCGGATAACACGCCTGCGCGAATTAGGTGTTACCTTGGGAACAACTTAGTGGGTGTTACCCCTACCATATGGCCTAAATGGATGATATTTTGTATATCCACTCCGTCCATCCGTTTCTAGAGACCATTTTAGGTTGAATTTTCAATTATTACGAAGATCCAAATCTAAAGTGGACCATACCACTAGAAATAGTGTGATTGAGTGCCTCACCATTAAAAATTTCAAAGAGCCCATTGTAAGGTTTGGTCATTTTTATTTGCAATCCAAGATCTTGATAATGTCAATAAGGTCTTGATGAAGGGAAAATAAAAATATCATATTGATCCAAAACTTTTGTGGCCCACAAAACGTTTTGAATGGTTATTCATCACTGTTTCTAGTGGTATAGTCCACTTGTGATTTGAATCCTCTTAGGATTTTGGATCACATCATAAAATGATATGAAAAATCCGATGGACGTGGTAGATATATAAAACCATAGATTAATAAGGCCACGCACGGTTAAGGTAACACCCACTAAGCTGTTCCCGGGGTAACACCTAATTCGCGCCCTCCTGGTCGTTAGCGTAAATAAATTGTAAAACAGGCTCCTCTAGTAAATCCTTTTAAAGAAAACTCCCTCTCGAGCTGCCGGCTTTCTTCAACAAAAACCAGCGTCGATAAATCCCTTCCCATTTCTCTCTTTTCTTCCCAAACACCCCCCCCCCCCCCCCCCAAAAAAAATAAAAACCATGGCTTTTTTCACCACACCCATCTCTAATTCATGCGCAAAAATCCCTTCCCCTTCCCTTCTCCCCTTCAAAACCCTTACCAAAAGCCCCCTCTCAACTTTTCTTTCCCAAAACCGCCCCAAACCCACCCTAGTATTAGTGTCAGAGCTTCTTCTTCTCATCCTCCAAAACCCTTCCAAAACCCTCTCCTCCAAACCCTAAAATCCACCTCCAAAACCCTAATCCTCTCTGCTGCTACCGCTGCTCTCCTCATCGGAAAAACCTCCCAATTTCCCGCCAAAGCCGAACTTCCGGTTCCAGTAGCTGAAGAGAAACTGGAAGAATCGGAATCCGCCGCTCTCGGAATTCATCGAATCCCATGCTGATGCTGTCGACTCCTTGAAATCCCTCCTCCAGCAGAAGCTCGAAGCTGGCGAGGAATCCGAAGCACTGACGATCCTCAAACGCCTCGCCTTGGCCCAGCCGTCGCAGCTCGACTGGAAATTCCTCATGGCCCGCCTCTTCAACGAGATGGGGGAGACGTCGGAGGCACGGAGAGTCTTTGAAGAGATCCTGGCCGTCAGTCCCCTCTCCTTCGAAGCACTCTTCGAGAATGCGCTTCTGATGGACAGATGTGGAGAGGGCGACGCGGTCATCCAACGGCTGGAAGAGGCTCTGATGATTGCGAAGTCAGAGGAGAGAGAAAAAGAGGCACGGGATGTCCGTCTGATCATGGCGCAAATCCGGTTCCTGCAGAAGAACGTGGAGGAGGCGCTGAAGAGTTATAGGGAGCTTGCAGAGGAGGATCCAAAAGATTTCCGGCCGTATTTCTGCCAGGGTGTGATTTACAGCCTTTTGGATCGGAACAAGGAGGCGAGGGAGCAGTTCTCCAAGTATCATGAACTGTCGCCGAGGAAGTTCGAGGTGGAGGGATTCTTGCAGACGCCGTTGACGAGGATGAAACTCTTTGGGACGGATTCGGAGAATCGAGAAAATAAACAAAACAGAGAATTCAAATAATTGAGGAGGTGAGTTTTTTCTTCAGTTTCTTGATAAGGCGAACAGCCTCTGTGATAATTTTTTTGTACCGTTTCTCGTTTTTCTGTTAATCTTATAGGAATGATGTTGAATTATGATGACAGATTTACAGGAAGTGTAACAGAAAAATCTTGTTTTGAATTTTAATAGCCCGATTATATGACTGAGTCGACTACGTGTTCTGCTTGAGACATGATCAGATAACGCAGCTGTATCGATACTGCCATTTTCGATCTGTCCAAAGTGTCATGTTGGTAGAATATCCAACCCATGCAAAAAAAATTGGCTGGGCCATGATGGTCACCTGGCAGGACAACCAGGCTGATCTGTCCATTGGATGGGCCACACCAGTACAGTTGAATCATTACATCATCTGTCTATAGATTTTTTACTATGTGGCTCACCCAATGAGTGGATCAGTCTGATCTCATGCGAAAACGCTTGCTTCACCATTCTAGTCATGTGGGGGTGTTACTATCCACTGAAATCGTCCAAATTGTGTGTTGGGTCCACCTTGGTGTGTATTTGCGATCCATTCATCTGACAAGCCACCCGAGGATGAATGAATTACCTGAAAATCGGGACATTCCAAGACTTACACGGGCCACACCTCATGAATTTAGAGTTTTGGGCACTATGGTGTGGCCCACATGTCTTGGATTGGACTGATTTCTAGGATCCATGGTGAAAATATGGCAGCGCACCTGATGGACCAGGCGGATCTGATGCACATTCTCCTCGTAGTCATGCTTGTGAAGTCCATTCTCATGTCTGGTGAGCATCTTGTTATGTCCCGACTTTTGCATGGATTGGAATACCTGACATGTTGGCAGGGAAAGAGAAGGCTGTAGGTGGGAAAGAAATGGCTGCACCGATACAGCTTCTGTATCTGACCATGTTCTGTGGATGAGTATATTTTGCTTTACACAAACGCAGCACAAGCGTTGTGATCTACACATCCAATATATTGCAGCCTAATCTGTTTTTTTAAGAGTCCGGATCCTCTGTTGAAACCAAGCAGAGAAACCCTGCTCGTCACTTCTCTAATTGATCCAGCTCAGCCTAACTGTGTCAGAGCTGAGCTGAGCTGGACCAATCAGAGCAGCAGAAGCAAAGGTTCTCTGCTTGGCTTCAATAGAGGATTCAGATTCTTTTTTTTTATTTTTTTATTAAAGTGAAATTTCTTATAAACTATATAAAAATTATTAGGGCTCGTTTGACATCTCTACTCTAATTCAATAAGAACTTTTTGAATAAGAGCTACTTCAGTAAGTCTTTTTTGTTCTATCTCTATTTTAAATAAGCTCATTTGGTAAGATCTCTAAAAAAAAGCTCTTACTTAAAATAAGCACGTTTGGTAAAACTTTCAAATAAGAGCTTTTTTAACAGTAGTTGATGTCATTTTTAAAAATTACAACTTTAATATAAGAGCAATCCAAATGGTCATTTTGGTGGACTATCCATCATGTGGGGCCCAACATCATTCCTAATTGCTCTTTATGTGGGGCTCCTCAATATCCACTACCCATTACCCATCACGTGGACTCCACATTTGATGTGTCCATAGTGTGGGCCCTACCTTTCAAGTGGATAATCCATCATGTGGGGCCTACTTTTGATATCCATCATTCATCATGTGGGGTGCACCTTCTATGTGGATCATACATCATATGACCCATTTTGGATATGGGTCATCCACCATGAGAGACTTTGGATGTGGACCATCCATTAGGTGGGGCCCACTTGATGTGAATTATCCATTATGAGGGGCCACACTTTTATATGGGTCATCCATCGTGTGAAGCCCACTCCGTCCACTATGTGGGCCCAACTTGATGTGGACCATTCATTGTGTGGGGCTCCACTTTCATTATGTGTCGTTCATCAAGTGGGCCATCTTTGATATCAATGACCATCATGTGGGCCCACCTTCAATGACCATCATCCATCATGTGTGTCGCACCTTTGATGTGGACTGTCCATCAAATGGGACCCATTTGATGCACATTTTCTGTCATATTGAGCCACACTTTAATGCGGGCCATCTATTGTTCGCTTCCCCAAGTGTAGGGTTGCGATGTAGTAATAATTCGGTAAAGACCGAGATTGTTTCCAGGGACTTGTTAGGAATTTTCAAAATTACTTCTAATATTCTCTACTTGAGAGCTAATTAAACAGATTTTTAGAATTGAATGTAAATATGATTCTTAAACTAAAAGTGAATGTGATCAATATAAGAAAGCACTAGGGGTCCAAGGATCCACTTGTAGCATTCCTCAATGCATAATTCGCTGTGGTTTCCCAATTACATAACTAGAATCGAAATCAAATCCCGATAGAGCGGTTGTATTACACAATTTGTCATATGTGTGATTCTATACATGATTCCCTCAATTCAAGTTAGGACTTGAGCACACTCAATTGCATAGGTCAATCCTAGTTTCAATAGATTAAGATCACAATCACAATCCTCATTAAACTCTGTCACAAAACATAATTAGATTATGATTTGAACTTCATTCAAATCACATATACCATCAACACATAATTCAGAAATTAGTATAAAAGGTAGAACTTTGGTTGACGTTCCCACATGGAAATCCAAGTCTAGAGCGTATTGAATCCGATTCCTCGAAGCGTACAGGTTTAGAACTATGCAAAACAGTTAAGAACTAAAACAATTCTCCCAAACATCCGTGAGCCATTATAAGATTAAGAAAAACTACTTAGAACTTTATTCAAACTTCTAAAAACCATTATTCTTCAATAAATCCAACTTGAAACCATAACAAAACGAATTAAAGCATCTTAGACTCACTACAAGCTTCACCCCTTAGCCCTAGCTAAGTGGTTTAACCGCTCATGATCCAAAGAAGCATGAAAACAACTGAAAACATAAAACTAGAAAACACAAACTAGGAGGAGTTGTGGAACTTCGAATCCGACTTCCGCCGCTTCCCACCTTCGTAGATCTCTTATATGATGCCTCAACTATGATCCGTAGGTCCCCTTTTTATAGTGGAGAGGCTCTACTGCCTCAAAATCTCCAAATTTGCGTAGTACTTATGCACTGCGCTAGAAAATCGGAGCTTCAAGAGGAAGCTACTTGAGTCTTGCTGAAATTACACTGGCCGACCGGTCAAGACCGGTCGGACTGGGCTGGTCGACCGGTCACGACCGGTCTAGCCTGCTCTGTGACAGTCCAGTGTGCATTTTGGAGGTGGGCAAGCTCTGGCCAACCGGTCAAGACCGGTTGACCCTGTTGCATTCAATGTCCAGAGAGGTAGGAGGTGGCCGACCGGTCAAGACCGGTCATGGACCTTGTCTTCTTCATTTTTCTTCTTTCTTTCTTCTCTCTCTGCTTTCTTCTTTCTTTGGCCCACCTTGGGTTTTCATCCAAGGCTCATAAATAGATCTTTTTAGTCATCAATTGGGCGGAGTCCCTCTCATTCCTACAATCATAAAACTACGCATTAGAATAGTCTTTAAGCTTGAAAACCATGCATAGTTTGTGATGAAATGGGGTTAGAATATATACATTTAGGCACTCAACACACTCCCAATAGCATTTTGCTAGTCCTGAGCAAAACATGCATAAAACAATTCATTCCTCCAAAACCCAACTCTCCTTTAGAAACCATGCTTCTATACACTCTAAGACATGCAAGTGCAAAAATTGGAAAAACTAAGTGATAGAGGTTGAAACTTTAAACTTTCAAGAACATATCAAGTACTCATATGGATTTCCCGCTAATTGATTGATAAATAGAAGTATTTAAACAATTTAACCTAGTGTGCTTAGTGAATGCTCATCTCATAGAAATTCAAGACTATCTTTTTCATAAATCAGCTAAGGTATGGAATTCAAGGTGTATAGATCAACACAAACCTATGACAGGAATTTGCCTTATCGTCCTTCCGACGGCTTTCACACTACTTCCCATTTTCGGCTTTGGTTACGGGTAGACCATCCCCCCGGTTGGTAATAGGTAGTTATTTTCGAAAATTTTCACCATATTCTCTATCATTCCCATATTTTAATCCTTCCTTTCCGTTTTCTTTTTCATTAGATAAGATTTTTAGAAATCCATATCTTTCGTTATTTTCCCATGGACAAGGATGGACAAAATACCCCGGCTTGGTTTCTCAACACCTTTAATCCAAACTTAGCTAATCTCTAAATCTAATAATCCTTTCAAAACATGAGAATCGTGTGAAGTGAACTAGGTGTAAAAGTGTTCAAAAGTTCTATCATTCATAAAAATAGGGGAATTCACATACAAGACTAGTGCCTTAAAGAGTGTTCAAAGTATTCAACATCACTCACTTCACCTCTCCTTTTCTTATACTTACACCACCCCGAATGCATAGAAACAAAGTTTTCTAATGGAGTTTTGAATTTTTAGAAAAAATCTAAAAAATCTTCGTCATATTGCTCGAGATGTTACAAAACACTAGATTCATCCTAGTGATCCTACATCTCCCAACCAAATCTTGCATTGTCCTCAATGTAAAAGATATGCAATACGCAAAATATGAGAGCAATTATAAAATAAAGGGAGCGAGGAATGAGAGTACCTGAGAGAACCAAAACTGGAATTCTACCTCCTAATAAACCTATGAAAAAGCAACCCAAAAGCAACAAAATTCTAATCCTAACTACTCTATACCTCCATCAGACTAGGAGATCAAATATCCTGATACACAGGATCAGTCAGAGGTATGGACATACCTTATGACAAAAAATTCTCAAAGAACGGCTTCAGGCGTTGACCATTGGCTTTAAAGATATTACCGTTCATTGGATTCAACAACTCGACGGTCCCATAAGGATAAACAGTTTTCACAACAAAAGGACCGGTCCATCGAGACTTCAATTTTCCCGGAAATAAATGTAACCGAGAATTGTACATAAGGACCTTTTGATTGATCGTGAAGGTCTTGCGAAGGATGTTCTTATCATGGAACACCTTCGTCTTGTCCTTGTAAATTCTCGCATTTTTATATGCATCATTCCGGAGTTCCGTAAGATCATTCAATTGAAGTTTGCGCAACGAGCTTGCCTTGTCAGAATTAAAATTCATCTTCTTTAGTGCCCAATATGCCTTATGTTCCAACTCCACGGGTAAGTGACAAGCTTTCCCATAGACAAGTCATAGGGAGACATTCTAATGGAGGTCTTGAAAGCGGTACGGTAAGCCCAGAGTGCATCGGTCAGTTGAAGCGACCAATCTTTGTGATCGGGGTTCATTATTTTCTCCAAAATATGTTTAATTTTCCTGTTGGATATCTCAGCTTGTCCACTTGTTTGTGGGTGATCGGGAGTGCTCACCTTGTGATTGACGCCATATTTTTTCATTAAAACTTCAAACGGGCGATTACAAAAATGAGACCCTCCATCGCTTATAATGACTTGAGGTGTTCCAAACCGGGAAATGATATTTTCTTTTAAGAAACGAATGACTGTTTTATGGTCATTGTTTCGCCATGGAATCGCCTTAACCCATTTTGAAACATAGTCGACGGCAAACAAGATATATAGATTTCCAAAAGAAGATGGGAATGTACCCATGAAATCGATGCCCCAACAATAAAAAAATTCGATTGGTAAGATGGGATTGAGTGTCATCATATTTCTACGGGATATTCCTCCTAATTTCTAACAAGGCTCACATGTTTTACAAAACTCATGGGTGTCCTTGAACATGGTTGGCAAATAAAACCCACATTGCAGAATTTTGGCTTTGGTCTTCTTAGCCAAAAAGTGGCCACCACATGCCTGAGGATGGCAAAAGGAGATGATACTGTGTTTTTCATCATCCGGCACACATCTCCTTATGATTTGATCGGAACAATACTTAAATAAGTATGGGTCATCCCATAGGAATTTACTCACCTCGGTTAAGAACTTATCCTTATCTTGCTTTTTCCAATGTGTAAGAATTATACCTGTAGCAAATAGTTAGCAATGTCTGCATACCATGGCAATTGGGAGACTTTAAAAAGTTGTTCATCAGGGAACATGTCATTGATCGTGGTCGTCTCAGGGGAATCGGTGAGAACAAGTCTAGAAAGATGGTCATCAACTACGTTTTCTACTCCTTTCTTATCACGTATTTCTATGTCAAATTCTTGGAGTAGGAGGATCCATCTCAACAAGCGTGGCTTAGCATCCTTCTTAGAGAGAAGGTACTTAAGTGCTACATGGTCGGTGAATATGATGATCTTGGATCCGATCAAGTAGGACCGAAACTTGTCCAAAGTAAAAACTACGACCAAAAGTTCCTTTTCTTTAGTAGTGTAGTTTGCTTGAGCCGAGTTTAAGGTTCTACTTGCGTAGTAGATGACGCAAGGCTTCTTCTCTTTTCTTTGGCCTAACACAGCCCCAATAGCATAGTCACTTGCATCACACATGATTTCAAAAGGAAGGCTCCAATCGGGTGGTTGCATTATGGGAGCATATGTCAACATGCCTTTAAGTTTGTCAAAGGCATTTTGACAATCCTTATTCCACTCCAATGAGTTTTCCTTTTGAAAGAGGTTACATAAAGGACGAGAGAGTGAAATAAAGTCCTTTATGAACCGACTATAGAATCCGGCATGTCCTAAAAAGGACCGCACATCACGTACGATTTTGGGGAATGGAAGGTTAGAGATAAGATCGATTTTAGTCTTGTCCACCTCGATTCCATTTTCTGAGATGATGTGACCAAGGACAATTCCTTTTTGAACCATAAAATGACATTTCTCCCAATTCAACATAAGGTTCTTGTCTTCACATATTTTTAAAACAGTTTTTAAGTGCACGAGGCACTCATCAAAGTTACAACCAAATACAGAGAAATCGTCCATGAAGACTTTAAGAATCGTCCCCACCATATTAGAAAAGATACTCAACATACAACACTGAAAAGTGGCAGGGGCATTACATAGTTCAAACGACATCCTTCGATAGGCAAAAGTGCCAAATGGACATGTGAATGTTGTCTTCTCTTGGTCTTCTAGGGCGATCTCTATTTGGTTATACTCTGAATACCCATCAAGGAAGCAAAAGTGGGAATGACCCGCCAACCTTTTAAAAATTTGATCAACAAATGGTAATGGGAGGTGGTCTTTCCTTGTAACTGTGTTTAGCTTCCTGTAGTCAATGCACATTCTCCAACCGGTAGTGATTCTGGTTGGCACGAGTTTATTATTGGCATTGGCTACGATGGTTATTCCAGATTTCTTAGGCACCACTTGAGTTGGACTCACCCATTGACTATCGAATATTGGGTAAATGATACCCACATCCAATAGTTTCAACACCTCGGCCTTAACCACCTCTTTCATGTTTGGATTGAGGCGTCATTATGGTTGCCTAGATGTCTTCGCATTCTCCTCAAGGTGTATGCGATGAGTACAAATCAGGGGGTCTATGCCTTTGAAATCCGCAATTGACCATCCAATGACACTTTTGTGCTCTATTAGAGTGGCTATTACCTACTCTCTTGTTCCTCATCCAAGTGGGAAGAAATCACTACCGGATATGTCTCATATTGACCTAAATAAACATATTTCAAATCAGTGGGTAATGGTTTTAGGTCGAGCTTCGGTCCCTTGACATTAGATGGAAGCAGCTTGTTCTCGCTTAAGGGTAAAGGCTCAAATGGTGCCTTCCATATTTTATTATTAAGTATCGGCATAGAATCTAAAATGGCATCCATCTCTCTTATCATGTCATCATTAATTTTATGAGAATGGGCCAAGCATGCCTCCAAGAGATCGGAATAGAATGTAAGGAGGGATTTGTCTTCCACGAATGATTCAATCAGATTTATTTCGTAGACCTCGTCATCAATATCCCGTGGTTGTTTGCATAAATAAAAAACATTCAACTCGAGTGTCATATTTCCAAAGGACATTTGTACAAGCCCGTTTCTATAATTAATAATTGAATTTGAAGTAGTTAAGAAAGGGCGGCCAAGTATGACAGGAATATGAGCACTGGTTCTCATCACAGGATGTGTATCCAAGACAATAAAATCTACTGGATAGTAGAATTTATCGACTTGGACGAGGACATCTTCAATCATCCCTTTCGGTATACGAATAGATCTATCAGCAAGTTGGAGTGTGGTTTTGGTGGGTTTTAATTCACCTAACCCAAGTTGTTCATAGACTAAGTATGGGATGAGGTTAACACTTGCCCCAAGGTAGCTTGTTTTATCCGGTAGTCACCTATGATGCATGATATGGTAGGACTACCCGGATCCTTGTATTTTTGGGGCACCTCTTGTTTAATAATGGCGCTCAAATTCTCAGTCAAAAGTACTTTGTTATGAACATCGTGTTTCCTTTTGACTGTACACAATTCATTTAGAAATTTAGCACAGGATGATATTTGTTTTATAGCATCCAACAATGGAATGTTGATCTTCACTTGCTCAAAAACCTCTAAAATTTTCAGGTTTTTGTCTAAAGGTTTGGGTGAAATCAACCTTTGTGGAAACGGGACGACCGGCTTGTATTGCCTTTCCGATTCTTTCTCATATGGAGTGTTGTTCAAGATATCATCCCTATTGGCAATTTTCGGATCATTAGGCTTTGGGGCCTTCATTGGATTGGATTTATCAATTGTTTTGCCACTCCTCAAAGTAGTGATGCTTGAACATGCTTCGTATTTTGGGAGGATGGGTTGAGGTCTTGTATCTCAAATTGGGTTCTTGGGTTAGGGAGAGGTTGGGCAGGAAGTGTGCCTTTCTTCCTAACACTAAGATGAGCTTCAACTCTAGCCATTGAAGTTTTCAAATCATTGATGGCTTGAGATGAATTCTGATTGAATTTTTGTTGTTCTTGTATGAACCCATCTATTTTGTGAGAATTATTCTTGTTGTACTCAACCTGTGCCAAGACGAATGTGCCCACTATTTTCTCAAGTGTAGCCTTTGGGTTGTTGTTTGCATTCTCTGATGGCCCATTCCTCCAACTGAAATTGGGATGGTTCCTCCAACCAGAATTATACGTGTTCGAGTTTGGATTGCTAAATGGACGTTGATAATTATTTACGGCATTTGATTGTTCTTGTAGAACTTCCTGGAACGCAGAGATTGTAGGACAATTCTGTGTTGCATGTTGGTTACCGGAACAAATTTCACAAACATTCTCAACTTCCTTAGCCTTTTCTCCCTTCCCTAATTCCATGGCCTCAACTTTTCTTGTGAGGCTAGTCACACTGCACTTATGTTGTCTTCTTCGGAGAGGACATAGATTCCTCCATTTTCTCTTTGTTGGCTTATCTTGAGATTTGCTGGTTTAGTTGTATCCCAAGATATCAATTGCATTCTTGGCTAAGATATCAAAATAATCCCATGCTTCCTCGGCTTCCTTATTCATGAATTCTCCATTGCACATCATCTCTACGAATTGGCGCATGGGCGAAGTCAGCCCTTCATTGAAAAGCTTATTACCCTCCAAATTTCGTAGCTATGATGTGGGCATGTGTTCAATAAGTCTTTGAATCTCTCCCAACATTGGAAGAAGGTCTCATCATCTTTTTGGACAAAATTCATGATTAGGCGCCTCAACATGTTTGTTTTATGAGTAGGAAAAAACTTTTTAATGAATTCCCTAGTCATCTCAGTTCATGTGCCGATTGATCTTGGCCTTAATGCATGAAGCCAAGCTTTAGCCTTCTCTTTAAGAGAAAAAGGAAATAGCCTAAGTCTTACAACATCATTAGATACGTTTGCAAAGTGCAACCTGACTATCACCTCATCAAATTCCTTAAGATGTTGATATGCGCTTTCATTGTCTAAGCCAAGGAACTTGGGAAGGAGTTGGATTACTCCCGGTTTTAAATCAATATTCCCTGTATTGGTTGGAAAAATTATGCATGAGGGAGTACTCGCTCTTGCAGGTTGCAAGTGATCACGTAAAGTTCTAGGTCGATGGACATTCTCAACCTCATTCTCACCCGTTTCGGTTTGGCCCAAGTTTTGATTGGCCAAAGGGTTAGGTTGATTCTCAGCCATACTTTGCACATGGCTAGGTAAACCCGTCATGCAGATTTGCTTGATCCAATGTCGATCTTCTTAACAGTTATTTGGTGATGGGAAAGATCACTGATCATTTCATGGATCCAATGTGAGCGGTGATTCTTGTATTTGGATCTTTTCCATGGTTGCATGATGTGGATGAGGCAATTTAAGTCAGCAATTTACGCCTACTAGAGGGACCCACTTTTTCAATGAAATTAATTGATGTGTATATATCTTGCCTGAACGATGGATTTGTCATGCAAATGCATCATACTTGCCATGAAATCGCTTTTATACATCCTACTGTTTGTAATTGTGTGGGCTGTTATGGGTTCTTCAATTTTGGATTTTGAACTGTTTCCATTGGCTGTACCATACTGCAATCTGCTTGCATTCATGCCTATATATAACATAGCTTAAAACATATATATAGTGTAGAAACTAGAAAGGTGTAGTTGAGAGTATTAGAAGTTGTGTTGTCCTGGGCTTAAGAGTTTTGCCACAATCTTGGAAATTTTGGTAGCCGGAATCATTGGGGTTTTTCATTGAGAGAGAATGATGGGCATGCTCTTGGGATGGAGGCAGTATGTGAGGAAATCAGAACGCCAGTTTCTTCGCCACGGGAACTGCATTTCTTCCTTCTCTTTTCTTCTCTCTCTCTCTCTCTCTCTCTCTCTCTCTCTCTTTTCTTTCCTTTATGAAGTTCTGTTTTTCCTGCTTCAATCAAGACTTGTTAATGTTGTTAACAGTTTCGAGTCCGTTCAGAGTATCTGCAAAACACAGATGGGAGACGGCCCATCAACGAAAGTGAGGGGTGTATCATCTCATTCTCTCTCAGGAATGCATTTTCTTGATGGGTGTCTTCGGCATTTTTCCATATGCAGATACAGAGGAATGAGCCAAACGGCAACAGCAGCCACGGAATGAGGATTCAGAGACATGCATAATAAATGCCTGTGTTTGCTTTCCGGGCACGGACAGAGGACGCGGATTAGCAACTGACGAAATTCACTACTAAAGTGACGTCAGCAAGTTCTGTGGGCCCCACCATGATGTATGTGTTGCATCCACACCCATCCATCCATTCCGAGAGATCATTTCAGGGCATGAGCAGAAGAACGAGGCAGATCCTAAGCTCAAGTGGACCCACCACAGAAAACAGTGGAGATTGAACGCCTACCATTAAAAACTGCTTGGGGCCATAAGTTTTCGATCAAGCAGCTCATATTTGTGTTTTCCCTTCGTCCGTGTTTGTGTTAACTTATGAACAGGTTGGATCTAAGAAAGACATCATGGTGGGTCCTAGGGAGGTTTCAACATGGGCGTCACTGTCAAGCGGATTCCGTACTGAGTAAACTACGTGGGGTCCACTGTATTCATTTTATCCACTCCGTCCATCCATTTTACCAGATAATTTTAGGACTATTTATACAGCAGCTAAGCATTTAATAATCACAAGTGGACCGCAGCACAGGAAACAGTATAAATTTAACGTCTATGGTTGAAAAAATTTTAGGGGCCATAAAAGATTTTGATCAGGCTGATACGTTGGATGACAAATAAACGTCACTGCGGGACCTAGCAAGGTTTCAAAAGTGGAAATCATCATTCCCATTTTTTCCTGCGGTATGGTCAACTTGAGCTTTGTATATGCTTATGTTGTGGGCTCATCTCCTAAAATGAGGTGGAAAAACGGATGGACGGCTTGGATAAGAAGTTGTGGGCTCATCTCCTAAAATGAGGTGGAAAAACGGATGGACGGCTTGGATAAGCTACATACATTCACGTTGGGCCCAAAATAGTTTACTCAGAATGATAAAAGCCTACTGAGTAACTCAGTAGGCAATCCGATTTCCACTTTCCCCACTGTTTTCTGTAGTGGGGTCCACTTGAGATTTGGATTGTCTTATGCCCTATAATGATCTATCCAAATGTTTGGACGGTGTGGATACAACGCATACATCATGGTGGGGCCCACATAACTTGGTGACGTCTCTTCAGTTTTCTCGTGTTGGCGTACAAGCAGAGCCTTTGGTTTGTTGGTTGGGCCCACCAATCTGATGGTTTTCCATGAAATGGGAGATGTCATGCAAGTTGCCAGATCGGGGCATGGCAGGGGTTTCCACTATTGTGTGGGCAAGATAGTGCCAAGTGTAAGTGTGGAAGAAAGGCAAATGAGATGAGATTAGGGCTGTGCATCGAGTTAAGGTGGGCCAAGCTTGGCTTGACTGGTTTGTGCTCTCCTCGAGTTCGAGCTCAAGCTTGAGCTCACCCTCGAGCTTACCATTGGCGCTTGCCTTGTTTGCTAAAACTTTCGAGGCGAGCTTACCTCAAGTCGAGTCGAGCTTGCCCCCTCTTCAATTTATTATATTTTTTGCTACAAAATACAAATTAAAAGTCAACAACATTAAGTTTAAGAAGTCAAACATATATTAGGGGAGAATAGTATTTCTACATGTGGGACCCCACCGTTTAAATGACCTAGTTTTGATCGATTTTTTCTTTGGCCAGGTCACACACGCATTGAATGCAGACTACTAGTAACATTTTTTGAATCATAGATTAACATAGTACATGCATAGCTCACCACATGAATGGACTGCCCTGATTATTGTGTGGACCATCTTCATGATGACGCCCAACTGATTCATGGATTAGATGCACCACCTCCCTCATAAAATTGCAATCAATAACTGCATATGGTGTTTGGTCTTACCATAGCCCCGTGTTTTATAGATGTGTATGGTGTGTGGTCTCATCGTAGCACCTGTTTTGTGTAGCGTGTAAAGCACACAACGACTCTATGCTCAACATGTTTTATACTTGAAATTACTCAATCCATCATGCTCAACAAGGAGTGTTCTTACCTAAACAAAATAGTAGGATTAAGAAACCCCCAACGTATGAGGGTTTTATATATTCTAAACTTGGACCCCAATGTGTGTGGGGGGAGAGAGAACCAAGAAATAAAAAGATTATGATTTTTTTTTTTTTTACAACAAATATCTATATGAAACGAGTTGAGCTTGAATCGAGTCGAGTTGAGTCAAGCTTGAATCGAGTCGAGTCGAGTGACCCAATGGTTAAACTTGACTCAATTTCTGACTCGAGCTCCTAAATGAAGCTTGGCTTGACTTGTTCTACTGAGTCGAGGCAAGCCAATGTGACTTTTTTCGAGTCAAGTCGATCGAGTTTCTCGAGCTAACTCAGCTCATGACCAGCCCTAAATGAGATCCATTGATGATCAATCTGCCAGAGGCCTAAAATGACAGTTTTAAACAATCTTGACCATTCAATTGGTGGCATAGAAATGGACCGCTAAAAGATCATCAAAACTAGCTATATGACTCAACAGTGCTTTAGAAATAGTTCATTAGATGGTTAGTGGATGGCCGTGTATGTGGTGCTGCAGTCCACTAGGTTTTTGTACGACATTGAATCAATGCTTGTCATGTAGCGACTGAATGATTGGAAATCTGATGTTATATATTACATACTACTCGTCAGTTAACCTGGTCCCACCGAGGGTTCAAGAGACCAAAAAAAAAAAAAAAAAAAAAAAAGAAAACGAAAAAGAAAAAAAGAAAGAGGAATGTGATGCTCACTCATCTACCAACAGTGCTGTACTGATTGCATTTGTCTTTGGGGGGGGGGGTGGTTCCGGGCATGTTTGTTGGAATTAAAAATGAAAAAAAAAAAAAAAAAAATCCAATGGTTTTTATTTCAACAAACGGCTTAGTCTAAATAAAATTCATTATGTAGCATCTAAGACAAGATATCCCATGATAGTGGACGTGCCGGAGTGGTTATCGGGCATGACTAGAAATCATGTGGGCTCTGCCCGCGCAGGTTCGAATCCTGCCGTCCACGCTTTTTTCTTCTTTTTATTTATTACTTAACCGTTTATTTGTTGGCCCAGCTACTAAGCGGTTGGTTTTTCCATATCGGAGACGTAGGGTGCATTGGCCATCCACAATGGTGCTGATAGTACCATCCGTCTCTGGATCACTATAGATCCACTTTTAAGAACTGAAAGCCCTGTCAATACCATGCAAGCACAAGATAGGTTCATGCACTCAGGTGCTGCAGCCCATCATCCACCGCACATCCATTCATACGGATCCAATCCAAACCGTACAAATAACTGGTTCCAGTGTAAATGCCTCAAAAAAAAAAAAAAAAAAAAATCACAATGATCAGGTGATCCTATCCATCGAGCTGATGATCATCCAATAGATGGTTTGAAGTGAATGTGGCAGTCCAAACTCAAACAGGCAGGCACAACCAGATGGCTAGGGAGTGTCTGGATCGTAAGTTACTTTAGATATAAGTTAATTATGCCATAAGTAGCTTATCTTGGTTTCTACTCATCGAGCCAATAAATATGTTCAGTAAACAGCATATTTACCAACCAAAAACGGTATAAAAGCATGTTTCCAATGTCATAAGTAAATTATCCCTCCAACCTGTTTGGTCGCCCTCACATCCACCATCCATCATGTGGGTCCAACCTTTGATGTGGGTCATTTATTGTGTGGGCCCCGCCTTTGATATTAGCCGACCATCATGTTGGGTCCACCTTAGACGTGTGCCATTCATTATTAGAGGCCGACCTTTAATGTGCACTGTTCATTATGTAGGGCCCACTTTGATGTTAGTCATCCATCATGTGGGGCCCACCATCAATGTTATTGCCCATCATGTGGGGCCCACCTTCAATATCCACTACCCATCATGTGGAGCCCACCTTTGATGTGGACTGTCCATCATGTGAGGCCCACCTTGATGTGGATCATCCATCATGTAGAGCCCACCTTTGATGTGGACTGTCCATCATGTGGGCCTCACCTTCAGTGTGTGTTGCTCATCATGAGGGGCTCACCTCGGATGTGGGCGTTATCCATTGTGTGGGGCCACCTTAAATGGGCTATCCATTGTGTAGAGTCAGATTCAATGCCTCTTGCCCATAATGTGGAGCCCACCTTTGATGGGGACTGTCCATCATGTGGGGCCACCTTAATATGGACTATCCATCATGTGGAGCCCAGCTTCAATGCCTACTGCCCATAATGTGAAGCCCACCTTTGATGTGAACTGTCCATCATGCAAGCCCTACCTTTGAAGTGGGTCGTCCATCATAGCAGCTCGCTTTGGATGTGGGCAATTTATCATTACGGGCCGACCTTTGATGTGGACCATCCATTATGTGGGCTCTCGTCAGTATGGGTCGTCCATAATGCGGAGCTCACATACCGTCCATCATGTAGCCCTACCTTTAAAGTGGGTTATCCCATCATACCAGCTAGCTTTGAATGTGGGCTATTTATGATTATGGGCCAAACTTTGATGTGGACCATCCATTTTCTGGGCTCATGTCAGTATTGGGTCATCCATCATGTGGGCCCATCTTTGATGTGGACTGTCCATCATATGAGCCCCACCTTCAATGTGGACAGTCCATCGTATGGAGCCTCCTTTGATATGCACTGTGAGAGAGTCTCCTTTATATAAACTGTGACAGAGAAGTAGAAAAGTAACATTTTGACTAACTTAAGTGAAAAAAATTAACTTCATAACTTGAGTTAAAAAGTAACTTATTTGGTGGTATCCAAGCAGGCCCTTAATATAATCAAATTAATGTAAAACTATCCGTCCACTGGATCCCACAATTTGGATGGTCCAGAATTGATTTGCCTTGTGCCCATGCATATAAATTGCAGCACCTTAGTGCAGCTCGGCTTTGTACCACCAGTGGAGACATTTTAGATCATCTGTCCGATGCAATTTATTTAAAACTGGCACAACCAAACAGCGGTCAGCTGTTCAAAGGCGCATAAAATGAAAAACAAACGGCGAGTGCAAAAAAAATCCTGTATTTCCTGTTTTGGTGATTCATTGGGCATGGAAAAGCCCTCTTGGCATGGCTATCTCTGAGTGGAAGCAGATTTCTGTAGGGCCCGCCGTGATGTGTCTTATCCTCACCGTCCATCTGTTTTAGCAGCTAATTGTAGGGCATGAGCCCAACATTGATCAGTCACCCCTCACCCAACTAAGAAATTTCTGAGCAGTTCCCCTCACCTCACCTATAAAGAAATATCCAAAGCTCAAGTGGACCACACCACAAGAAACAGTGTGAAGTGATTGTCTACCGTTGAAACTTCTCATGGGCCACGGAAATTTTGAATCAAGTTGGTATTCACGTTTTTCCCTTCATCCATGCCTGTGTGACCTTATGAGAAGGATGGATGACAAATAAATATCATTGTGGAGTTTAGGAAGGTTTCAATCGTGGATGTCATTGTCCCCGCTGTTTTATGGTCCACTTGAACTTTGGATAGACTTCAATTTTGGGAACATGTCCTAAAATGATTTGGAAAAAAAAAAAAATTCAATGTGTGTTCTTGGGGTACAGTGATGAGAAATTCAGTTACAGATTGTGAGATCCGACTGAGAAGAAGCTCGTCAGGAGCAGGGATGTGGTTTTCATTGAAGATCAGTGTATAGAAGACATTGAAAAGCCAAAGAAGACCTACCTTAGTTCAGGTGAGCTAGAAGACAGATCTGGTTACTCCTCTCGTGGTGCCTGATGACGGGGGAGTGCAGTAAGGTGCAGAGGATGAGGGAGTTCCTACAGAAGATGGACTGGAGGAGCAGAGCCCACATTTGATCCACAGGTAAGGAGGACATCTAGGGACAGACACCCATCCAAGAGGTACTCGCTGCATGAGTACATTATGCTTATCGATAGAGGAGAGCCAAAAGATTATTCTAAGGCTCTAACCGACGTGCATAAGGAAGAGTGGTTGAAAGCTATGCAAGAGGAGATGAAATCCTTACATAAGAACCACACTTATGATATGGTGAAATTGCCTAAGGGCAAGAAAGCTCTGAGCAACAAGTGTGTGTTCAGAAAGAAGATTGAGTATAAGAATTCACAGATGAAGTTCAAGGCCAGACTTGTGGTGAAAGGTTTTGGTCAGAGGAAATGTATAGACTTCGAGAAGATATTTTCACCAGTGATGAAGATGACGTCTATACATATGTTACTTGGGTTAGCGGCTAGCATAGATCTGGATATAAAGCAGTTAGATGTTAAAACTGCTTTCCTCTATGGTGACTTGAAAGAAGAGATCTATATGCACCAACTAGAGGGGTTCAAGGTCAGGGGCAAGGAACATATGATGTGTAAGCTTAGGAAGAGCTTGTATGGGCTGAAACAAGTTCTGAGGCAATGGTACAAGAAGTTCGACTCGTTCATGTTGAAACATGGGTATGACAGAATGGTATCGGACCACTATATGTTCACTCGCAGGTTCTCAGATGGTGATTTCTTAGTTCTGCTATTATATGTTGATAACATGCTCATCATGGGAAAAAAACATTAAGAAGATTGACAGGTTGAAACAAAAGTTGGACAAGTCGTTTGCGATGAAAGACTTGGGCCCATCCAGACAGATCCTAGGAATGAAGATAACTCGTGACAGAAGCAGTAGAAGGCTTTGGTTGTCACAAGAGTGGTATATTGAAAAAGTCAGAGTGATTCAATATGAATGCAGCGAAGTTGGTCAGTACTTCACTAGATGGTTACTTCAGATTCAACGACAAGCAGTGTCTCAAGACGAAGGCAGAGATGAATGAGATGCAGAAGATATCCTACGCCTTGACGGTAGGAAGTTTGATGTATGATATAGTTTGTATGCGCTTAGACATAGTATATGCGGTTGGTGTTGTCAACCAGTATCTTGCCAATCTTGGCAAAGAACATTGGGCAGCGGTGAAGTGGATACTACGGTATTTGAGGGGCTCATCCAGGTTGAGCCTATGCTATGGTGACGGAAAACCTGTGTTAGAAGGTTATAAGATGCAGATATGACATGTGACATACACTATGGGAAGTCTATATCGTGGTTCATGTTCACATTTGTAGGGGGCAGTCTCTTGGCAGAGAAAGCTACAGAAGGTCGTAGTGTTGTCCATGACAGAGGCCGAGTACATTGCAGTCACAGAAGCATGCAAGGAGATGCTTTGGATGAAGAGGTTCCTATAGGAACTTAGCCTGAAGCAGGAGAAACACTTGGTCTATTGTGATAGTCAGAGTGAGATACACTTGAGCAAGAATCCAAGTCAGCATTCCAAGTTGAAGCACATAGAGATTCGGTATCACTGGATCAGGGATACTTTGAAACAAAAAGTGTTACAGCTTGAGAAGGTCCATACAGATGATAACGGGTTAGACATGATTACCAAGGCTTTGCTCAAGGGCAAATTTAAAGCTTGTAGAAGTCGGGCTGGCTTGAAGATAGTGAACTCCTCCTGAGTCGGAAATGGGGAGATTTGTTGGAGTTTTCCTCCTCATGTTAGAGGAGAGAGTTTGTGCACCCCTGGCCGATGGGTCTGAAAATCGGCTGGAGGAGACATGCACGCTGGACTATTTTATGTCATGTCCGACTGGTCGGAGGTCATGGACAACTGGTCGGCATATCGGTCGATAAATCAGTTTTTCTGCTCAAAACTCTTTGGCCTGTTTTTGGTTGCCTCTAACTGGTCGACGGCTTTGGCCGACCGGTCGATATCGCACGCGGACTGTTATATGCAGTTTTCTATTTGAGTTCTAACTCTTGCATGGGGCTATAAGAAGGCTTCCAAATCGAGATTAGCAATCCTAATTCGGAGTTCTACACGTCCAAGGTGAGAGCGAGCGAGCGAGAGAGAGAGAGAGAGAGAGAGAGAGAGAGAGAGAGAGAGAGAGAGCTTGTTGGAATAGGAGGTTTTGCTTGTGAAGGTGATTCATTGTGCAATCGACATCTCGACTCTTCAACCTCCTCATGCTTGGTGAGATCACTCAGTTTCTAGTCTTTTTATTGTTTATCCGCTCCTGTGTGAGTGAAGAATGTTAGATCCAAGCGGGTTGTGCTTGTGATCGAGGTTGTAAACAATTCTTTTGATAGTGGATTGTTTGTTTGGACGAGGTCCCATCATTTTTTACCTCTTTGAGGGTTTTTCACATAAAAATCTCTCATGTCATGTGGTTGGTGATTTGCTTTACTTTATTGCATTATCATATCCCATAATTCAGGTGGTGGGGGGGGGGGGGGGGGGGGGGGGATATGTTCTGTTCCACCCATAATAGAAACAAACCCTTGTCAAAGAATATGTTCTATTCCACTCAGGTGACTTGCCTAATTCCTTTATCCACTTGCTAGTTGCAACAAAAAATGATTAATTTTGGGATGTGTTTAGATGACAAACTGATATGAATTGTGCACATTTGGTTCAGTCAAGAAGAAATGATCAAATTATAGTGATATTCCTAGCATCCACAATGGAGTAAGTAGGCCCAAATTGCTGTTATCTAGCTTGAAAGTAATGCAACAGCAAGTTCTAGCCCAGTTGCACAATAGAAGTGCTACAAAGTTATTACAATTGGTCATTTCCAATTTATAGATTAAATTCTTGCAATTCTGTTCAATTGTGAATCCAAACATTCCCTTAACAGTTTATTTGAAGACCCTGTTGTTCCCTTCATTGAACATTTTGAATTCTCATTTTAGTTTATACCATTCATCCTGAGACTCTTGATAGAGCTTGGATTGACATCTCCTTTTCAAATTGATGAGGGACTTTTTATTTTTATTTTTTACACACCCAGACCCCACACACACTCACACACCCTCACCACATGGGCACTTGATTCCATGATCTCAGTGTTGAAACAAGTATGTCCAGCACTACTTACTACCATAATACCATGGAGAAAATGTAGGAATGAAGGTGTTTTGTAATTCAATCGAATGGTCAGGAGAACCGTCAATGCGAACTGGGTACACCTATGCAAGGTCCAAGTAGTCCCAATAGTGCATATGCCCTGTCCAAAAGATGGTATCTCGTGGGCTAGGCACATATGTTGAATGTGCACGGATTATCAATTTTTAAACCGTCCATTCTTTTCTGCACGTGTGACCCCACCGCAAGCATATCAGCCTTTAATTTGGTTGAGGGCCTCTAAACACACACTTAACAATTCAATAAATAATCGAGAATTTCCTACGTGAAAGGACTTGATTGTTGCGGATTCCACTTAAATCCATTTAACAATAAACTCTTTGTGAAACTTTGGATGAAATTTTTGTTAGGAAAACCCTGCAGAAAGTATTGAATCAAACGATCACTACCTGCACACAAGCAATCAACACACAAGAGACAATCCGTTTTTTTGTGGAAAACCCTTGTGGCAAAAAACCACAGCACAAAGTGACAGTAAGCACTATGAATCAGAAGATTACAAAGATGAACTACCCACAAAAGAGCCATAAGAGATGAAAAAATCTTATTCTATCCTCACAAACCTCTCCCTAAACTCTAATATCGAATTAGGACACATTGGAATCCATTTAAATCCGAATTAGCATCCTACTTATAAGAAAACATCCGAAAATAACAACAAATTTACACAGTTTCATATAACCATGTAGAACACCGCCACCACCGATGACCGGTTGTAGGTGGCCAAAAATAGTTTAGAGAGTTCTGCCCAAATTCGACCCTTTCCGCCTCAACACAAGAGTAGTCACAGGATCAGTCGTAGGCAACTGACGACCGGTCGTCCGACCAGTCGTAGAAACTAGAAAACTGTCCAGCAATCAAACTACTCTACCTAGCCAAATATAAGACCGGTCGGCCAGACTGGCCAACCAGTCGTGAGACCCTGTTTCAGCATAGTTTGAAGGCTCCACCAACAATCTCAACCAAGGCTTCAAACGTTAAAAAAGCATCATTCCTTGCTCCTTGCATCATCTCATCGTTAGCATACTGTCATCGCTTCTCATGCTCCCAGCGTCTTCATTCGGTCTTCGCCAATACCAAAGAAGTTGTGCAGAACTTGACCTTCTCTGTAGGGACCACCTTGGTTAGCATATCCACTAGATTCACGCTAATGTGAATCTTCTCTAGGGTTAAATCTCCTTACTCAAGTATGTCAGATAAAATGGTAATGCACATCAATGTGTTTAGTACGACATCATTCCCCTAATGAATCAACTGACAGTCACAATTGACACATGGCTACGGTACCATCCATAAAACTACTAATAGATATTAGCATATCATAAATCGAGAAAATAAACAACATTTGTTCCAACATAAATTTCTAAAAACATATGATCATCAATCTTTGTATCCTAGTGTAAATTTCTAAAAACATATATGTTAGTCAAACTTAGTATTCTAGCAATATTAGGAGCTATGATTAATTATCCTTCAAAATCTGAAGAACTCTCTTCAGGCTCATCGGACAACTCCGATCTTGATGCATACATCGGATTGCTCATTGCATCGTCAATAAAAACATCTCCGCACACTTACTCATCCTACTAATCTCCTTGCTCAGCCTTGTTAACGCCATGTCCATATCTTCCATCGTATCGTGTTGCATATTATGTGCGCTTCTTTTGAATATTCGAAATTTGTACTTCACACAAAAGGATATCAATCGATTGACTGTGCGCATTTGGCGATCCCACTCATCACTCCTAAGCACAAGGTAAGAGTTTGGAGTATTGTGTGGGCTCTTATAAGTATCGTCTGGAAATGTATTTTGCGAGTTTGTGTTTTAACAGTCATATGGTGTACGTTAGTTAGGGTGTAAAGATCCACGTCAGTTGAATGGCATATTCTAATGTAATAAAATAATATATTTTACTCAGATTATGAGAACATATTGGATCATGTAACATGTCACGCCCCAAACCCGGGGACCGGGCTCACTAAATTCCCGATCGCCGACCTTGGTGCCAATAGCCTCCGTAGTACCCCATTCTCGGCTCCTAGCTCTCATGTGCCAGGTTCTAATCCTGGGATCTTACCAGGAGGATTTTCAGGGTAAATTTTTTTTTGTACAGGAGCATAATCAAAACCATAAAACATCATCAAATATCCACTAAAAAGTTTGTTGAGTACAGTGCTGGAAAGGGAAATACAACATGTAGTAGAAGTCCAAAATATTAGGTACATGCACCACGCTCAACGCTGCTGATGTGCCCTAGTACCTGCAGTGTAAACAAGCGCGCATAAGCTTCCTACGAAGCTCAGTAGAGTGCGTGTGTGCGCGTGTGATGCATATGACAAGTATACAGATATCAGAGTAAGCGAAAGTAGTAGATGGCTAAGTTAGCAAGTTCATGAATGCTATCAGCCATCCCAAGGCTATGCGATGCAAGGGCCTACATGGCCGAGTGTTACATGCTAGAGATGCAATGCAAACACGTCAATCCTCAACTGATCCACATATCAAAATAGTTCTCATCTGGGACATCACTGGGGTCTAGTATACTCTAATACTGGCCGCCGCACATCGCGCGCATAACCAAGCGAGTAGAAAAGACCTCACTATCCGCCTCGTCAGTGGTATGCCAATGCCCACCTGGCTCGCCGATAGCGGACCCATTCCATGAGCTGGTCAGACTCGACCTAGCTTATAGCCCACTGCACCCGGGCAGATAAGGTCACACCCCTTTCCAACCGACCTCGACACAGTGGGAGACGCGGCCTACTGGTATTTGGCACACGGGCGCTCATGTTATCCACTCGGTCTCGACGCTGGAGCATCCTACTGGTACCACAGGGTTTAGGGAGCCCATAGAGTCCAATATTGGACTGGTGATTCAGTTTGCAAACATCATGGTGGGCACGGAAGTCTCGATAGTGGGCATCCTTGCCTCCACTGTTTTCTATGGTGTGGTCCACCTGAGATCTGGATCAGCTTCATTTTTGGTTCCAGCCCTAAAATGGGCTGGAGAAACATATGGACGGCGTGGATCAAATACATGCATCAAGGTGGGTTCCACGAGTGGGGACCCACGGTCAACGCCCAAAGGGCTTTAGCCCAGGCGCTGCTGGGCAGCAGCGTCTTCTGGACGCTGTCTGTCCAGCGGCCTAACTCTCCTTCCTTTCTTTTTCCTTTTTTTTATTATTATTAGTAGGTGGGGCCCATTCATGGATGATCCAGTCCATCCATCTCATTGCCCATCACAAGGTGGGCCCAAGGAAATAAAATGAAAGGAAATTAAGAAAATGGGGTTTATGTCCCCCTTGCACTCACTTCGAAGGATGGTTGGACGGTTGGATTGGATCGGGTTGACGATCGGACGATCCGAACGGTGATCGGGGTCCTCCAAGCTTTGATCCCCTCCTTCAATTCCTCTAATCTCTCTTTTCTCTCTTCTAATCTCCTCTCTAATCTCTTTCTCTTTCTCTCTCCTTTCTTTTCTTGCAAATTTAGGAAAATGAGGAGGCCTCCTCTCCCCCTACGTATGAACTTGTATGGGGGGGGGGGGGGGGGAATCATGGGGTGATGGTGGTGGTGGTGGCTAGCATGGGAGAGGGGTATGGGAGGTATGAGCTTTAGTTGACTTTGGGGTGAGAGAGTGATGGGGTGGGTATGGGGTGTGTAGAGTAGGGTAATGAGAAGGGTATGGGTGAGGGTGATGGTGATGTATTTGATTGATTTGACATGATCTTGGGATTTGTGCAAGTGGGGCCCACGCCACACGTGCGTTGCGTGGCTCACCTCGGATTACGCAATCGATTATAACTTTCACACCGGGTATCGCAATGGGGCGTGCCGTGCGGCGTTGGAATCGAAGCGCCTACGCGGTCTGTAATACCCTGAAAAAAATGGAGAATTTTTTTTTCTTTTCTTTTCTGACTTGTCATTTTGGATTAGTACCTACTCATCTATGATTTATAATGCTTCATTCTTTTAGAAGATAAATGATTAATCACATTATACAATTCCCTAGTTGCATGATCATTGTCTTATAACTTATCTACCATCTCGTGAATATATAAATACTTTTGTTAACTTAAAACAAAAAGGTGGAGTTGAATAAGTGGTTGGTATACTTGACTCCTACCTATAGGTTGAAGGGTCGAGTCTTCCCTAATGCACAAATGTATTCTTTTTGCCCAAATCATTCAAATACTTACCATAAAAGACAAAATCCTAGATTTAGGGGGGAGAATCATAGATAGCACCCAAAAATAGCAAAATGAAGACATTTCTCGTGTTAGAATGGAAAAAGGAGAAAATCTCTCCTAAATCAACTAGGACGGACGTGTGTATAAAGGGGTGGCCTAAGGAGACGTCTGGGAAGAAAAGAAAAAAAAGAGAAAGAGAAGGAGAGAGAAGGAGAGAGAGAGAGAGAGAGAGAGAGAGAGAGAGAGAGGAGACCTGTTCAAAATGAAAGGAAAAGAGAAGGTAGTGAAGAAAAAGAAGATAGCAACTACTAAGAGAAGGTCAGGAAGTTCTTGTTATACATTTTACAAATTGGACGATAATGGACGCCCTCTCTATTCTTGTGGAAACATTCTGGTAAGTGGTTCTACACCCAAGATGTTTGATTTTGTTATAATGGTTATATGATTTGCTAAACAATTTTTTATAAATTTTGAAAAGTGAACTTCTGTAAGAATTATTGGAAAATGAGTAATATATCACTAAATGAGTGGTGAGGAACTATTTTACTAAGTAAATGGTGAGGAAGAGTTTTACCAAGTGTTGGGAGAAGTACAAGAGTTGATGAGTGAGGTGAGATATTATTTGAGTGCAAGTATTGAGAAATTTATTGCTTATATTTGAGCATTGATGAGCGAGGTTCTGTTTCTATACTTGAGAATGGTTAATATGAGTGTACACTTAAGCCAGATGAAGGCTTGTGAGTGGATGAGCATTGAGAGGAAATATAATACAAGTTACGTAAATGATTTTAACCAATGTTTTATCCATTAACTTCGAATTTTACTTATCTTGCAAATATTTTTAACATGCTTTATCTATATCATCAAACTAGTATGAAAATTCTTGTGTATAGAACCATTTATACAAGCCTTGTGCTTATGGACTCTATTGATGAAAAAAAAACCGCAGACTGAAGAACAGGTAAAGATTTTACGAGCTTGGCCTGAGGAGGAAGACGAAGTGAATGCTATGCCAATAGAAAATTAATTGAGAATAAAGCCCTATCGATGGCTTTTTTTTTTTATTATGTTGGATTAAATGACATTTGGTATTATGAATAAATTGGCACAGTTATGAATTATCTTAAATAAATTTTGTTGGCGATGGTTATATGGATGTGTAGTGTTATTGTGTATTCCTTTAGTAGATTAATTCGAGTTACGATTCAAAGTTCAGACTATGGTTAGTATTAACCCTAGTTACGAATTTAGGGTTGTGACACTAATCAGAGCTTTAGGTTTCAGATAAACTTGAGGACTTAGGGTAAACCTAAACTATTAGGAGCACCTAATGTCTAAAATTTTCCCCTAGTAGTTATAGGAAATTTCTCATATAAACATTAATAAAACACCTTCATGTTCGGACTATAGTTAGTATTAACCCTAGTTACAAATTTAGGGTCGTGACACTAATCAGAGCTTTAGGTTTCAGATAAACTTGAGGACCTAGGGTAAACCTAAACTATTAGGAGCACCTAATGTCTAAAATTTTCCCCTAGTAGTTATAAGAAATTTCTCATATACGAATTAATAAAACACCTTCATCTTCTCGTAGAATGGCTGGAAAGAGAGCAAGGAAGAATGCCGCCGGTACAACCGGAGCAAAGAATACTCGGAACACCATCGAGGAACAACCGAGGAGCTCGGAGAACCCAACAGTAGGTGAAAACGGTGCACCCGAAGGCACTAATCAGACCGAAACTGTGGGTGAAAACCCGTCAATAGGAGACGTTGTACGTGCCTTAGGGATGATGACAAACTTAGTGAACCAACAATTCATGCAAAATCAGAGGGCAACTCAGCAAACCCCAAGGACACCTCAAGAACCTCAAGAAATAGTACCTGTAGAACCTGACAGGGCTGGGAGCCTCGTGAAAGAATTTAAGAGATTGTGTCCACCAATATTCAAGGGTAGATCAGACCCAGTAGAGGCAATCGAATGGAAGATGGAAATTGAGAAGATATTTGAAGTAATGGAATGCAATGATGAGCAGAAGGTTACCTTGGCCATTTTTGTACTTCAAGGAGAAGCTTATTATTGGTGGAAGTCAGTAGCCAGGGCAGTGGCACCTGGAACGGTGTAGACATGGGATAGATTTTGTGAAGTCTTCGATGAGCAGTATTTTCTTGAAAATATTAAGGAAGAGAAAGAACTAGAGTTCATGATGTTGACTCAAGGAGAGATGACGGTTAGTCAATACGAGTCAAAATTTACGGAGTTATCTCGTTTTGCCACATTTTTTGTGGAAATTTGAACGTGGGTTGAAGACTGCAATTCGAAACAAGATTGTGGGAATGAGGTTGGAATCTTATGCTGAAATCGTGCAAAGAGCTCAAATCATCGAAAGGGATAACCAGGAAGTTTGGAAGAGCAAAGACCCTAGGGTAGACCAGAAAGGTAAAGGGAGGTTTCCATATACCGCAGCGCCAGCCCAAGCCAATTTTCAGAGGGGTCAATCGTCAGTCAGACCCGAAGCTCAGGGGCAGATGTCACGACCATTCCAAGGTCGATGTTTCAATTGTAATAGGGAAGGTCATATCATGTTAAACTGTCGTGCACCGATACAGCCACACCTTCAGCAACAACCACAAAACCTACGACCCCAGCAGCAGTCACGGCCTAGTGGTTTTCAGCACCAGCCAAGGCCGACAAATTTTCAACAAAGGAGTGGAGATAATCAGCAAAGGCAAGGAAACTTCCAGCAGAGGCCAGGAAATTATCAGCCACGGTTCGGGAACTTTCAGAGACCAGGAGGTCAGCATCAACAACGACCTAGTGGGTATCAAAATCAAAATCGTCCAGGAGGACAACAGCAACAGTAGCCTCAGCAGGATAGGCCAGCATCTCAGAATCAACATGCCAGGAATGGGGGACCAGCACCACAACAGCAGACCACTCAGGGCCGTGTCTTCGCCATAGCTCCAAGTACAGAGAATACGCCGAATGAAGTCGTGGAAGGTACCATTATCATTTACTCATCTCCTGTTAGAGTACTTTTTGATACGGGGACTTTGCATTCTTTTATATCAAGAAGTTGTGTTCGCATGTTAGGATTAACTCCCGTGAACTTAGAAGATGAAATTATCGTAGCTACACCATTAGGGAAATCTTCCGCCTTGACACTAGTGTGCAAGGATTGCCCTATTAGGATTGAGGAAGTAGAACTCCCAGGAGATCTGATTATTATGGACATGAAGGATTTTGAAATCATCTTAGGAATGGATTGGCTAGCAACTTACCGTGCGAAGGTCGATTGTTACAAAAAGATGGTGATATTTCATATGTCAGGGCAACCTCATTTGAAATTCAAGGGTTTGAGAAGGAATGGACCTTTGGAAGACATGTTGGCATCGGTGATAGAGGATCGGTCTTCATTGGACGTTGAGCAAATTCGTGTGGTGTGTGAATTCCAGGATGTTTTTCAGGAGATACTGGGACTACCACCTAAACGTATGGTAGATTTCGGGATCGACTTGATACCTGGGATGACGCCTGTATCGATGGCTCCGTACCGGATGGCACCTGTAGAATTGAAAGAATTGAAAGATCAAATTGAGGAATTACTAAATCAAGGCTTTATCAGGCCAAGCACATCACCGTGGGGAGCCCCAGTATTATTCGTAAAGAAGAAAGACGGATCGATGAGGTTGTGTATTGATTATTGACAATTGAACAAAGTGACGATTAAGAACAAATACCCATTGCCCAGAATTGATGATTTATTCGATCAATTGAAAGAAGCCAAGCATTTCTCTAAGATAGACCTGAGGTCAGGTTATCACCAATTGCGAATTAAAGATGAAGACATTCCTAAGACTGCTTTTCGTACCAGATATGGCCATTATGAATTTCTGGTGATGCCTTTCGGTCTAACTAATGCACCTGCAGTATTTATGGACCTAATGAACCGTGTGTTCAAAACATTTTTAGACCAGTTTGTGGTTGTATTTATCGATGATATTCTCATTTATTCCAAAACGGAGGAAGAACACGAGCAACATCTCCGCACTATCTTGCAGACATTAAGAGAACACAAATTGTATGCAAAGGCATCGAAATGCGAATTCTGGCAAAAGGAAGTGAAGTTTCTAGGGCATGTTATATCAGGAAAGGGTGTTGCAGTAGATCCATCCAAAGTTGAAGCAATATGGAATTGGAAGAGGCCGTCTAGTGTATCTGAAATCCGTAGTTTCTTGGGGCTTGCTGGATATTATAGGAGGTTTATAGAAAATTTCTCTCGTATTGCTGCTCCATTGACAAATCTTACCAGGAAGGATGTGAAATTCAATTGGAATGAGAAGTGTGAAGAAGCTTTAGAAATATTAAAGGAGAAATTGACGACAGCACCCGTTTTGGCCATACCATCGGGAAATGAAGGTTTTGTGATTTACAGTGATGCGTCTCATCGAGGGTTAGGCTGTGTGCTTTATGCAACAGGGGAAGGTCATAGCTTATGCATCCAGGCAATTAAAGGTGCATGAGAAAAACTACCCTACTCATGATCTCGAACTCGCAGCTATTGTTTTTGCATTAAAAATCTGGAGGCATTATTTGTATGGGGAGAGATTTGAGCTTTTTTCTGACCATAAGAGCTTAAAATATCTCTTCTCCCAGAAGGAATTGAATATGAGACAAAGGAGATGGATGGAGTTTTTAAAGGACTACGATTTCGAATTGCAATACCATCCAGGGAAAGCAAATGTGGTAGCAGATGCCCGAAGCAGAATGCCGCAAGGAGTTGCAGCATAAATGAGAACACAATTTTGGAAAATGTTGAATACACTGAAAGACTTTAATATTCGAGAGAAATCGCAGAAAAGGCAAGGATGCTTAGCAAGCATAGTAGTACAGCCGACGTTGGTAAGTAGGGTGATAAAAGCACAGAAGAAGGATCCTTGGATCCAAGAGTTAGTAGAGAAAGCCCTGAAGGAAGAAGTGGTCGAATGGAAGACTGGTTCAGGTGAAGAATTAAGATTCCAGGGGCAACTCTGTGTCCCGAATAATATGGATTTGAAAAATGAGATCATGGACGAAGCTCATCGTACCAAATATACAGTACATCCTGTAGGAAACAAAATGTATCACGATATGCAAAAACAGTATTGGTGGCCGAACATGAAGAAAGAGATTGCAGAATATGTGTCGCGACGTCTCACGTGCCAGCAGGTTAAGGCAGACCATCAAAGACCGGCAGGGAAATTACAGTCGCTAGAGATTCCGAAGTGGAAATGGGAATACATTACGACGGATTTTATCATGGGTTTACCTCGGACCATTAAGGGTCATGATGCGATTTGGGTAATTGTGGACCGATTAACTAAATTCGCACATTTCTATGCTATTCGAGCCACGACTTCATTGGATGATTTGGCTAGATTATTTGTTGACGAAGTAGTAAGGTTACATGGAGTGCCTGTATCCATAGTATCAGATCGAGATTCGAGATTTACTTCACAGTTTTGGCGGAGTTTCTAGAAGGCTATGGGAGTTGTTTTGGATTATAGCACCGCGTTTCATCCTCAGACAGATGGGCAGACAGAGAGAGTGAATCAGATCCTAGAAGACATGCTTCGTGCTTGCATTATGGACTTTAAAGGAAGTTAGGATCGATATTTATCACTTATCGAATTCGCCTATAATAATAGCTATCAAGCGAGTATTGGAATGACTCCTTACGAAGCACTTTATGGGAGGCCGTGTAGATCGCCAAGTTGCTGGACGGAGGTAGGAGAAGGAACCCTTTTGGGACTTGATCTAGTTCGTATCACATCAGAGAAAGTAGCCATCATTAGAGAACGATTACGTACAGCTCAAAGTAGACAGAAGAGCTATGCCGATAACCGCAGAAGGGAGCTAGAATTCAAGGAAGGCGATCATGTATTTCTGAAAGTTTCACCAATGAAAGGAGTAATGAGATTTGGAAAAAGAGGCAAATTAGCACCACGATTCATTGGGCCTTTCGAAGTCTTGGAAAGAATAGGACCCGTTGCATACAAATTGGCCTTGCCGCCTCAATTAGCATCCGTGCATGGTGTGTTTCATGTGTCCATGCTGAGAATGTACAAACGGGACGAGTCACATGTGATCGACTGGCAAGGAGTGGAATTACGAGAAGATGCCTCATACATCGAGAAATCTATATGTATTTTGGACAAGAAAGAGCAGATCCTTAGAACCAAAATCATACCGCTAGTAAAAGTTCAATGGGGACATCATGGAGAGGAAGAAGCATCATGGGAACGTGAGGACGAGATAAGAGAAAAGTATCTGCATCTGTTCGACAAATAGGTAAGTGAAATTTCGAGGACGAAATTTTTCTAAGGAGGGTAGAATGTAATACCCTGAAAAAAAAATGGAGAATTTTTTTTCTTTTCTTTTCTGACTTGTCATTTTGGATTAGTACCTACTCATCTATGATTTATAATGCTTCATTCTTTTAGAAGATAAATGATTAATCGCATTATACAATTCCCTAGTTGCATGATCATTGTCTTATAACTCATCTACCATCTCGTGAATATATAAATACTTTTGTTAACTTAAAACAAAAAGGTGGAGTTAAATAAGTGGTTGGTATACTTGACTCCTACCTATAGGTTGAAGGGTCGAGTCTTCCCTAATGCACAAATGTATTCTTTTTGCCCAAATCATTCAAATACTTACCATAAAAGACAAAATCCTAGATTTAGGGGGGAGAATCATAGATAGCACCCAAAAATAGCAAAATGAAGACATTTCTCGTGTTAGAATGGAAAAAAGGAGAAAATCTCTCCTAAATCAACTAGGACGGACGTGTGTATAAAGGGGTGGCCTAAGGAGACGTCTGGGAAGAAAAGAAAAAAAAGAGAAAGAGAAGGAGAGAGAGAGAGAGAGAGAGAGAGAGAGAGAGAGAGAGGAGACCTGTTCAAGTAAGCTATTCTTCTCCTTTTTTTTTTTCCTTTTCTTTCTTTTCGTCTTCATTATCATTATTTTAAATCCCTTACTGTCATGAACGTCCAGTGGGATGAATCCACTTTAAATAGTTGTGATCTAATCCAAATTCAAGACTTGTTGGACGCCCAACCTTTAGGTCAAGATCTGACCGTTCCTAGACCCTTTGAAAATGTTGTTTGCTGACCTGTTTCGAATGCCCTTCACTGATGTTTACAGACCACAAGTCCTTGGAATGAATCTGGATCATGATGATAAAAAAAAATTAGATGTACAGAAGGGATCATTGAACAGCCAGATTGTGCTGTCCAAATGACCCGGCGAAGGACTGATTTTGGTCTCTAGAAAGTGTCAATTTGGGGACTAAAAGTGGTCTGAAAATGACCAAGAATGGGCCGTTGTTGCTGTCCAAAACCGTATATTGAAAGATATTTTATGCCACTTAAGATATGCTAGTATATGTGTGCTATATCATGTGAGCGTCATAGCCATCAAAGACATTACAAAGTCATGACCAATCTGATTTCAGAATCTGATCATCCAGGGAACTGTTTTTGAAGAATAATATGTCCTTAGGAAAAATTATAAAATCTCAAATTGATTAGACCATGGACGGTGTCTAACAAGTGGCCATTAAATGACCAGTGTTAGGCGTCCAAACCGATCCAATTGGATGCTCAGATCTGGACCATTAAAATAGTCCAGAATTAAAAAAAAAAGAGACCGTTGGATGGCCAGATTTGGACCATCCAAACGGGCCTCAAAAGATGGCAAATCTGAACCGTTGATGATAGTTTTTCTTTGATGGATGGTGAGCTAGGTTGGATCAGGGTCAGACCTCTAAGGACTACCATAAAAACATCTGTTATGAACTTCTAGCAAATCTCTACAATCTGCTTCACCATGAAACTCATTGAACGTGTAAACTTTCCAAACTACTGGACTTGCTATATTGATCAGATCTGACCACTCAATCTGACCATTAGAAGGACTTCATTAGACCTTAATCAAATGCTTTGAAACCCTTAAAAAAAAAGATCCATCTCTGGACCTTAGATCGGCCACAAATCAAAAGGATCAATGGACGACCAAAATCATGTGCCATTTAGTGTTGCAATGGCCATGAGTTGGGCCAGATCTGACCACCTAAGCAGCCACGTTATGACTTATTTTTCAGACTTAAAAAGGTCCTTTTTAAACCTAGTTATAGAGTAAAGTTTTGATTAAACTCAAATCCGGACCATTGGATGATCTAGATGTAGTTTCATGTACATATGACTTGAGGTAGTACAGTTTTGTTTTTTTTTTTCCAACTTTATAGATGTGTTAAGAAAACTGATGGGTTACACATGCTATAACCACTGTAATAAATGAAAATTAAGTTCGGGTCAAGTAGAGTTCACACACGTTACCATAATCTAGTTGACGTGTGGAGTCATCTATTAATCGGGCCGTACAAAGCTATTGTGGGTTGTTTTCTTTATATAAAAAGGCCTATTGAGCCCTCTTGGATAAGAGTGGGCCTTATGTGTGGCCCACTAGTACCTCAACCCATCCATTTAAAAAAAAAAAATGATAATCACGGATTTGATCTTTTGAGAAAACTAGTTTATAATATGCTTGACTTAGGAGTCCATGGAACATAAAGCCATTGGAAACCTAACTTGTTAACCTAGGACTGGAGGACATGAGTCGTGAAATCCCTTTATATTGAGTAGATCATTTCTTGTTATATAGACTCGTACACAACTTAATCTAGGAGGACCTAAGTCATGGACGGCTCATACAAAAATGTGAGGTATAATTACAATGAAGTACCTATAGAATCACACTCATGGACCGTCAATGTATTAGGACCCGACCTAGGTTAAGTTATAATGTAGGAACCTAAGTAATGATTTATATATATATATATATATATATATATATATATATATATATATATATATATATATATATATATATATATATATATATATAAGTTAATTATGAAAAATTTTGGGGTTTAGAATGAAAGGAAAAGAGAAGGTAGTGAAGAAAAAGAAGATAGCAACTACTAAGAGAAGGTCAGGAAGTTCTTGTTATACATTTTACAAATTGGAAGATAATGGATGCCCTCTCTATTCTTGTGGAAACATTCTGGTAAGTGGTTCTACACCCAAGATGTTTGATTTTGTTATAATGGTTATATGATTTGCTAAACAATTTTTACAAATTTTGAAAAGTGAACTTCTGTAAGAATTATTGGAAAATGAGTAATATATCACTAAATGAGTGGTGAGAAACTATTTTACTGAGTAAATGGTGAGGAAGAATTTTACCAAGTGTTGGGAGAAGTACAAGAGTTGATGAGTGAGGTGAGATATTATTTGAGTGCAAGTATTGAGAAATTTATTGCTTATATTTGAGCATTGATGAGCGAGGTTCTGTTTCTATACTTGAGAATGGTTAATATGAGTGTACACTTAAGCCAGATGAAGGCTTGTGAGTGGATGAGCATTGAGAGGAAATATAATACAAGTTACGTAAATGATTTTAACCAATGTTTTATGCACTAACTTCGAATTTTACTTATCTTGCAAATATTTTTAACATGCTTTATCTATATCATCAAACTAGTATGAAAATTCTTGTGTATAGAACCATTTATACAAGCCTTGTGCATATGGACTCTATTGATGAAAAAAAAAAACCCGCAGACTGAAGAACAGGTAAAGATTTTACGAGCTTGGCCTGAGGAGGAAGACGAAGTGAATGCTATGCCAATAGAAAATTAATTGAGAATAAAGCCCTATCGATGGCTTCTTTTTTTTTTTTTGTTATGTTGGATTAAATGACATTTGGTATTATGAATAAATTGGCACAGTTATGAATTATCTTAAATAAATTTTGTTGGCGATGGTTATATGGATGTGTAGTGTTATTGTGTATTCCTTTAGTAGATTAATTCGAGTTACGATTCAAAGTTCGGACTATGGTTAGTATTAACCCTAGTTACGAATTTAGGGTCGTGACACGGTCGCCGGAGTATAGGTCTTGGGTCGATGTGGTACTAAAACAGGGTCGCGATCAAGGCTCGCTAATCTGGTCCATTTGGGACATACCGATATCGAAAATTAAGCGTACGGAGGGCAAATAAGGGTACGGGTGTTACAACTCTCCCTTCCTAACAAAAAAATTTCGTCCTCGAAATTTGCAATACAAACCCAAACTAGCCGAAGATCATAAAAAAGGGGAATCACATCACTATATATGCATATCGAATTGAAAAGCAATCATATGATACAATCAATCATAAAAAAGATGAGGATAAGACTCGTGAATCTCTGCCTCTCGCTCCCACGACGCCTCATCTGCACTATGATGACTCCACTGGACCTTCACCAAGGGAATGACCTTGGTCCGGAGGACCTGCTCCTTCCGGTCAAGGATACGAACCGGCTGCTTAATGTAAGAAGCATCCTCACGAACCTCCAATGGCTGCAATCTATCACAGGAACCACGTCTGACTCACACTTCCGCAACATAGAAACATGAAAAACATTGTGGACGCCAGACAACTGAAGTGGCAAGGCAAGCTGATAGGCCACGGCGCCAACACGCCCAGTGATCTCGAAGGGTCCAATGAATCTCGGGGCAAGCTTCCCCTTGGTTCCAAAATGAACCACGCCCTTCATGGGCGAGACCCTGAGATACACATGATCCCCAATGGAAAACTCTAGGGGACGACGTCGACGATCTGCAAAACTCTTCTGTCGACTCTGAGCTGTGCGCATCCTCTGCCTGATGATATCGATAGCCTCTGATGTCCTCTGCACAAGCTCGAGACCTAGGAGACGATGCTCTCCAACCTCGGTCCAACAACTAGGAGACCTACAAGGTCTACCATACAACGCCTCAAAATGAGCCATACCGATAGTCGCCTGGTAGCTATTATTGTATGCAAACTTAGCCAAACGCAGGTGTTTATCCCCACTACCTGAGAAATCCAACACGCAAGCTCGAAGCATGTCCTCAAGGATCTGGTTGACCCTCTTGGTCTGTCCATCAGTCTGAGGATGATATGTGGTGCTGAACTTCAAGGCAGGTCCCATCGCCTTCTGAAAACTCCTCCAGAACCGCGACGTAAATCTCGGATCTCGGTCAGAAACGATCGAAACTGGGACACCGTGCAGCCTCACAATCTCCTTGATAAACAATTCTGCAAGTCGGTCCAATGGCCAGGTCGCATGTATCGCAAGAAAATGTGCCGACTTCGTCAAACGATCAACGACAACCCAGATGGCGACATGACCGCAATCAGTCCTCGGCAAGCCCATAATGAAGTTTGTGGTCACGTGCTCCCATTTCCACAACGGGACACTCAATGGCTGCAAGGGACCTGGAGGTTTGCGATGATCGGCCTTGACACGCTGGCAAGTGTCACACTCAGCCACAAAACTGGCAATCTGACGCTTCATACCGGCCCAAAAATACTGCCTCCTCATATCACGGTACATCTTGGTAGAGCCTGGGTGAATCGTGAACCTCGATCGGTGTGCCTCATTCATAAGATCTCTGGGCAACTAAGGAATATTTGGGACACACAACCGACCCCTGAAACGAAGTCCACCGTCTGACCTAATCTGCCAATCTGTCTGACCCTCTGACGCGGCCTCTACTTGATAATCTTGCAACTGTCTGATCAGCCTGCTGAGCCTCGATCACCCTAGAAAAAAGAGAGGGTTGAATCGACAAGCTCGATAACTGCGTGATAAAAGACTGCAGGCTCAGCTCAAAATCATACTCGGCAACCTCCTCGAGCATCCTCCACTCCCGGACCACCATATGCGCCACCAGGCCTCGTGGCTGACGGCTAAGAGCATCTGCCACCACGTTGGCCTTACCAGGGTGGTACTGAAGATTAAAATCATAATCCTTCAGGAGCTCCATCCAACGTCTCTGCCTCATGTTCAACTCGGACTGCGAGAAGAGGTACTTCAGGCTCTTGTGGTCAGAAAAGAGTTCGAACCTGACCCCATAAAGATAGTGCCTCCACACCTTCAGTGCGAAGACTACCGCTGCTAGCTCCAGATCATGCGTGGGCTAGTTCTGATCATGGACCTTGAGCTGGCGAGACGCATACGCTACTACTTTGCCATGTTGCATCAGGATAGCACCTAAGCCAATACGTGAGGCATCTGTAAAAACCACGAATCCTTCACTCCCTGAGGGAAGAGTGAGGATTGGTGTAGAAGTAAGACGGTCCTTCAGTTCTGCAAATGCTCGCTCACAGGCATCACTCCAAATGAACTCAGCACCCTTCCGGGTCAACCTGGTCAGCGGGGCTGCAATACGAGAGAAGTCCTCTATGAAATGACGATAATAACTTACTAACCTCAGGAAACTCCGAATTTCGGACGCAATTGTGGGCTGACCCCACTGACGCAGAGCATCAATCTTCACCGGATCTACTGCTACTCCCTGCCACATCACCACATGACCGAGGAACTTCACCTCCTTCTGCCAAAACTCACACTTCTCCAACTTCGCATAAAGCTGGTGTGTGCGGAGGGTCTGCAAGGTGATCTTCAGATGCTGCGCATGCTCCTCTCGAGTCCTCGGATAGATCAGAATGTCATCGATAAACACCACAACGAACTGATCAAGGTAAGGATGAATGACCTCATTCATCAATTGCATGAACACAGCGGGCGCATTGGTCAGTCCGAAAGACATGACCTGGAACTCAAAATGACCGTAACGCGTCTTGAATGCCGTCTTCGGGATATCCTCCTCCCGGACACGGACCTGATGATAACCGGACCATAGGTCAATCTTTGAAAAGAACTGGGCCTCCCGCAACTAGTCAAATAAATCGTCGATCCTCGGAAGCGGGTACCTATTCTTAATCGTGACCTTGTTGAGCTCGCGGTAATCCACGTAGAGCCTCAACGAGCCATCCTTCTTCTTCATGAAGAGTACCGGCGCTCCCCACGGTGAATTGCTCGGACAGATGAAGCCTAGTTCACGCAACTCGTCCAACTGCTTCCACAGCTCCCGTAGCTCCAATGGTGCCATACGATAGGGGCTTTTGAGATAGGCGCAGTACCAGGCACGAGGTCAATCTGAAACTCGGTATGTCGATGAGGCGGCAACCCCGGAATCTCCTGAAACACATCTGGAAAATCACAAACTACCGGCAGCTGGTCGATGCACTACGGCAACCGGTTCCTCTACGGCACACGACATCAAAGATGCCAACTGCTCTCCTCTGGGCTTGGCAACGAACTGAAACTGCTGGCATGTCGGGTATAAAGAAAGTGACTGTTCTTGCGAAGCAGTCCAATACAGCGTGATACTCGGCCAGCCAATCCATGCCCAGGATAACATCAAATTCGGTCATCGGTAAAACAAACAAATCGGCGGGCAAAAAGGTCTCTCCTACCAAGACAGGGCAAGACGAACAGATCAAACTCAATACTGCGGTCTTCCCTAAGGGTTTCGACACTGACAAACCCTCGCGCACGGATTCTAACGGTAAACCAGTCGATCGGCAGAAATCACTGGATACAAAAGAATGCGATCCACCAGAATCAAACAAAACATGAGCTATGCATGCAGAGACAATGAGTGCACCATCAACGACTCCTCCAAGTGCCTGATGATCCTGTTGGGCTGCTGTTAGAACTAGAAAAATAACCGCTCGTCGGTAGTCTTTTTCCGGATGTATTGTTGTTCTGGGGTTCTGAATAATAGGAACATTTATAGACAATTACAAGCATTCACAAAAGTACACAAGAGAAGAGATATCGTAAGGACGAATTTTATTCCAGAGATTCTGAGATCTTGTACATTCCAGGCTGTAATCTGGCAAGAGCCCTTAATTACATCGAATGATTCGATGACCCTTGATTAAAAGGCGAAAGACTAGTCAGCGGGGACTACGGTCTCAGAGTTCATGGTCGCGGAGACCTATGTTTTGTGTGGTCGTAGAGACCTGTATTTGTATGGTCGCGGAGACCTATGTTTGTGTGGTCGCGGAGACCTGTATTTGTATGGTCACGGAGACCTGTATTTGTATGGTCACGGAGACCTGTATTTGTATATTTTGTTAAGGACTAACCCTTCTTTGTACGAGTTGGATGTCTATGTCCCATGTTTTGACCGGAGATACGGGCTGAGACTGTCAGGGTTTGTGGCCGGGAAGGACGACTCTGGGCCCGCGCCTGTCAATGTATGGACAGGTGACCTCGGGAAGTCCATTCGCATTCGTGTGAACCTGAGCAGCTCAACCAGCGGATGCCGTTTTGGATGGGTAGGGCACCGACTGTTCTTGAAGTGTCAATCTCTAACAAATTGTGTGTGATAATTTAGAACTCTCCTGGTATGGTTTATCGTAGTAACCATAGTCCCCTTAGCTTAGTCTGGGCCCGGATCTGGGTCATATTTTGATAGTATATGCAATGGTAATACATCGGTATAGTTCTGGGCGTTGGCGGCCTCTCTTCAGGAGAATTGCTTCATTCAGCTCGTAGGATCGGATCGGACTCCGAAGGCTTGTATTCTGCTCCCTGGACAGCTCAGATGAGTCATTTGACAGCTCCATTGCGTCCGGAATGTCTGAAATAGCCAAAATAGGCACAAACGGGGCTTGAAAACGTCATAAAATGAAGACTTAAGGGTGCTGGAATGGACGCTCAAAGTGCTGATTTTTGCGATCCGCTGGCCTGATTTTCTTGATGCGCTGGGGCCAGCGCGTCCAAAAATGACTTTGTTTTAGGAATGTATATTTTTCTAATCCGCTGGCCTATTTTGCGATGCGCTGGGGCCAGTGCGTCCAAAAAATGACTTTGTTTTAGGAATGTATATTTTTCTGATCCGCTGGCCTATTTTGCGATGCGCTGGGGCCAGTGCGTCCAAAAAATGATAACTTTGGTGATTTATTTGATCCGCCAAGGATTTTTCTGATGCCACGGGTCACTTTTATAATGCGCTGAGATCAGCGCGTCAAAAGGATGACTTTAGTTATTTCATCTCCGAACCTGTTATGGTTGGAGGTGCGATTTTCGGCGAGGGGTTCCGGTGATCGAAAAGGGTTCTGGTGATTGAAAAAGGTTTTCCGGCGATGAGGTTCTCTTTCTCTCTCGCTGAATGTCGTCAATGAGGCGGTGGGCGGGGAGTATTTATAGGTGAGGTCACCCAATAGGCTGGTCGACACGTGTAGCGCGTTGAGAAATTGGGTCGGCGCGTCATTAAAAGTCACTCGGCTCGTCTCAAAATGGCTGAGTTCGGAAGCTGATTTTCAGGACGCGCCAGCTGTCAGTGCGTCTTGAAATTTGCTGAATTTTTAGACGCGCTGGATGAATTTTCGGACGCGCTGGGGGCAGTGCGTCCTGAAATTCAAAATGACTGAATTACATGATGCGCCGGGTGACTTTGTAGACGCGCTGGGGGTAATGCGTCCTGAAATTCAAAATGACTGAATTACATGATGCGCCGGGTGAATTTGTAGACGTGCTGGACGTATTCGTGCTTCACATAATTGGGTTTTGCAAAATGGAAGGTTTGTGGGGTCCGCTTTGCGATGAATGTCGATGCACTGCTTCTATTTTTCCATAATTGAGGTACCCCTCTCAAATTCGGGGGGGGGGGGGGGGGGGGGGGGGTTCTGATCATGATGACCGGTGGGGTCCACCACTGGCCCAATTTCTCGCCTTTTGGTCAAGTCTAATATGTGTTGTGATTCGTGCCGCGATTTCCGATGCACTGGCCCTAAATTCAACCAAGGGATGATTTCGGCACTCGGAATCATTGTTTCGAGGATCCTCACTTTTGGGACCCCAACAGATGCCCCTCCGATGTGTTGGGATGGACGCGCCGCGGTCCATGGCGACGCATCGAATTTTTCGGGTCCCACTATAGATAGGGGAATCCAGGTTATTTCGTCATTTCACTGTTCATTTTCGACGACCAGGAGCTCTTGGCCAGCGCATCGATTTTATCGCCAGCGCATCGAACTATTATCGCCAGCGCATCGAATTACTAGGTAGCGCGTCGAGTTTTTTGGACTCTGGCATTTTGGCGATGTGCTACCTGTAGCGCGGCCTCTTATTGGACTTGTGTTTGTTCGAATTTCCGAACGCGTCATAGCGTCGCGCGTACTTTAAATGGTGGTGGACCTCAGCGCGCTGCAGAACTCAAAATTCCTCTTTTTATCGATGCGCTAAGGCCAGCGCGTCCTCCCGTGCTTCGCGAAAACCCATTTCATGATGTGCTGAGTCCAGCGCGTTGCGTGTAGACATTTTTCCAACGCGCCGGACCCAGGGCGCACTCGTGCTTGGGAAAACTTATTTAATTGACGTGCTAAGGTGTGACGCTCATTAAAAATCATATTTTGATGGATTTATCATTTCTGGATGCGCTGGGCCTGGTTTGGACTTGTGAAATTTCACGATTTTTTACGACGCGCTGCGCTCTGCGCGTGCGATTTTGGGACTTGGTGGGACTTATCGAATTTGTCACACAAACCGGATCCCACACGTATATTTTCAAACTTGTTAAGTTGGCTTGATTATTGAACGCGTCAAGGCCAACAGGTACTGATTTCAGAGCTTGAAAAGTTGCCCAATTTCAATGTCCTGATCAAGTATGCCTTATCATGGCTTAAACGCGCTCACATTTGGATTCATCTGATCATTGCTCATGACATTTGGGGCCGTTGTTTTGGGTGCATGGAGCCTCGCACACTCTCATATTCAACTTGATTCGCCTTTGAGCATTACCAGGGCATGTGAAGCCTCACGTACCTAGCCCGTAGGCCTTGGCAGAATCAGGGATTTTGGCCGGACTTCGTACTAGCGATCTGCCGTGCCTCTAAAGGGTGTGAGCCCCTTATACCTCCGCTTCGTATTCGCGCATGCGTGTCAGTTGTCTTAGGGAGGCGTAGGGTCTCACGCACTTGGGAGACTTCCTGGTTGTTGTTTGTTTTTTTTTTTTTAGTTTTATGGGCAATTCTAATGGTGATTTCAAGTGATGTTTCAAGCATACCTTTGCATGTCTTTTCTCGGCTTTTCTGACTTTACGCGAGTAGCTTCGCGCGCTTTTCTTCTTTTCTTTTGTCGGACTGCCTCATTGGTTCATCCGTCTTGTTTTTTAGTAGACAATGGCCATAACCCGCGCTTCCCTTCATGCGGCCCGAGACTGCATGAGGCGGCTCCTAAATGCTTTAGACCACCCCGAGGCTTGGTCATCTCTTGCCGATCAATGCGACGAGGTGGCCGAAGCCCTGACCCGTCTCGGCACGGACTCTCGCCTCATTCTGCGAGCTATCGAGAACGTCTCGACGATGGCCTCCATCTCCGACGAGCGTAAGGAGGCTATCTCTGGCTTTATCGGCGATTCTTCCCTCCTGGAGGAATTGGCGGTCCTGGAGGCGGCAGAGCCTTTGCTGGCTGCTTCTTTCCTATCCCTCTCGAAGCGTCTCAGCTTCCTAAAGGAGGAGAAGAGGGAGAGCAGGAGGTTCCTGGCTTGGCTTATCCCTTTGGCAGAGGCCGAGTCCGGATCGTCGCGCCGGTATTTGGAGAATGGTCAAAGCGGCTATCCGGGAGCACGATGACCTGGCGATTAACGTGTCTGCAATAAGGAACTATGCCAATGCTGAGCACTTGAACTTCGATCTCGTGCAACAATGCATTTCTATCCTGGTGGACTTGGTCTTTAAGGAAGCCCAGATTCAAGCAAAAGTCGATGAGCTGAGGGGTCGAGTTCTTGCTCTGGTGCAGAACTGAAATCCTCATTTTCTGGCTTCGGGGAGGGGTCCCCACAATTTTGAGTCATTTTATATTGACTGTCGATTTTTATCATTTTAAACAATTGACATTTAACGATTTGGGTTTTGGAATAGCCCTCGCGATTTGATGAATGCTAATTATACTTTTCCGTTTTATTTCTGTCTTTCCTTGCTTGTGTGTTTGTGATGATGTTGTTGCGGATGTTGTCGTTTCATTTCTTTTTCATTGGTTGATGATGTTGCGCAGTGGCCTGGATCGGCAGCTTGTTCTTTGTTTACTTGTTGCCTTGCACGCCTTTGGACTTTGTAAATGTTTGATCGGTTTTATGAGGGCATCTTATGAGGGCATCTTCATTTGCTCTGTACTTAAGCCTCTTTATACCGTTGCAGATTATAATGGCCAGCAATCCTTCACAAGCTGGTCCTTCGGGTCCGCCTCAAACTCCATCAAAGCGTAAGCGAGCTGTCACCAAGCAGGTTTCCAGGCCGTCGGCTGAAAATCCGCAGTGGTTTCTCCCGCCGGAGACATTCAACTTTTACGAACGCATTCTGACTCTTCCGAAGAATGTTCAACGGAAGATACTCTGTGACAAGGCCTTATCGCCCCCTCCTGACGAGGGTACCCAGGAGGAATGGGATGCGTGGTACGCTCCCTTACAAGGTTTCCGGACCGACGAGGTTGTCGGGTCTGAAGAGGGTGAAGCGAGCCCAATTGTGCCCACTCAATCTGCTAAGCGAGGTCGCCCAAAGACGACTGGGAAGAGCGCTAAGCAGGTCTATATGGAGAATCAGACTAGGTCAAAGTCCGATAGGATGAGGGTTGTCTGGTCTTCTGTGAAGCTGGCGGTGTCTTCTCTCGTGATCGCAACCCCTATACGAAGCAATTCATCTGATTTCCCAAGAGCTTCCAGAGATATCGCTCTTTACCAAGCATTGAGCCCTCTGATGTATGTCGCGCAAATTCTTTTTACAGCGTCGACTCTTGGACGTCCATTCCAGAGACGTTCGTCAACTGTGCTATATCCAAGAACGGCACACTGCAGTCTGTCCTCGGGGAGAAGGACATGATATTTTTGGAACCAAACCACGATCCTCACTTGCCATTTCCAACACACTACTACGAGACCTTGCTGCCAAAGGTTTCGTCCTCTATCCGATGCAGAAATTTGGCCGACCGGGGGTTTCAGGACCCGAGGTCATTTAAGCCCTCACCCTGGTTATGAAGCTTGGGCCAATCGAATAATCGAGTAGCATGAAGAGATCTTGAAGCAAGTAGGTCTCCTTCGAGCCATTCAAGCGACGTCGAGCTACTTCTATCGAGAACCTTGCATCTATAAGGGGTTCCTGAATCACTGGAGCTCTATTACAAACTCTTTCCACCTGCCGTATGGAGAAATGAGTATATCGCTTTGGGACTTGTACCGGATAGCCGGTCTTCCCATCCGCGGCAGAATTTATGATGAATGGACGCCTAGTGACAAGGAGCTATCCAAGAAGAAGAAGGGCGTTGATGAGGGTTTCTATTCTGAAGTCCTGCTACGAATTGTTTGCGGAGCTGCCGCAATTCCTAAGTTTCAGAGACAAAGTACCTTTTGAGGACTGGCTGGTTTACTTCAGTCATGGTCTGAAGTGAGTTTCTTTACTTGACTCGCACTCTTCGCGTCCTGCTTCATCCTCTTCTTCCACTGATGGTTTTCTTCTTGTCTCAGCTTAAATTACGGACCGTACGATGAAGGTCGCAGGGACAAGTTGGTTCTAGAGGCCAAGATGAAAAAGAAGTTTCCGCAGCCGAATAAGCTCTCTCCCACCTGCGAACTCGCTGGGTTCTTAGCCTACTGGCTGTGCTGTGTGGCTCTCCCGAGCTCTAAGCAGGCAGATAGTGTGAGGGTCTCCTGCTTCGCAGTGGCAGGGAGTCTGGCTAATGGCCATCGTTATGCATTGGCCCCGGTAGTATTGTGCTCCATATATCGGGCCTTTGGCAGGTGTCATCAGCAATAAGGGCTCGGCTTCCTTCGGATTAAATTCTTCTTACTGCGGGTGGCATTTCTTCTCGGGATGGCTCGGGGTCTACTTCCCGTGGGTCTATGGTATGGAACTCAAGGACTTCATCCAGAGGGGATCGGTCCCACTACACGCCTTTCAGAAACGGAAGATGATCAGCGGGAACCTGGCGACTATCGAAGCAAAGATAGCCCGTCACGATGACGTCGACTTCTTCCTCTTCTCGGGGACTAACAGCGAGGACCCTGAATTACTTGATGATGATGATAGCCTTAGCTCCTATGGGCGTTGCTTTCTGATATCTGTTCGCCCGGGCTCACTGCCTTTAAGAGAGGGTGCCGAGTTTTGGAGAGAGCCATACTACCCGAACCGATTTGCCAGGCAGTTTGGATTATGACCAAGGGGTACCGGAGTCGCTCGAACCGGTGACAAGAGAGCAGCGGGCATACGGCACAGGACCGATCCATTGGAAATGGATATGGCGACAGCTTCTGCTTACCAGATCGGGTTGTTCTTTCATTGTCCCAGGCACAGAGTATGTCCCTGGTGCCACATACGGATGGATGAGGTGGTGGGCTCACCAATATTCCTTGGTCCGGAACAATCGACATGTAACCGATCTTGTCTTCATCTCTCCTCCGATTGTCAATCCTACTCCCGCCAACGGCTTGGGCTATGTGGCAGAGCCGCTCCGCCAACTGGTTACTCCAGGCGTGCAGAAGTTCATGACCTCTCTGAACGTCATAATAGATCATGAGAAACCCGAGCACACGCTCGAAGGGTGGGTCACCTACGGGCAGAGGACCACACTGCAAGGGAATCCGGATTCCCCGCTCGTCGGTCCCATGGCAGAGGGACAGAGGGAGCATTATGATGTCGGCGATGATGATGACGACGAGGCCAACGTGGCGGGCGATGTTGGTGAAGAGGAGGATGCCGGTGATGACGACCGAGGGGACGATAATGATGATGATGCTGGTGATGGCAATGATGGAGGAGGTGATATTGGCGAGGAGGTCATCAGAGAGGGTGGAGAGGGTGACAACGAGGGAGATGTTGTGGCAGCAAGCACCCCGCCGTCCGGTGGTCAGGGAGGTTGCAGTCAGATTCCAGCGAGTCGGACGAGTCTGTCCAGACGTTCTGTTCCTGGGGATAGTGATTCCAAACTGTCTCCTGAACGTTCTGGTCCTCGAGTGAAGACTGCTCATCGCGTCCCTGTTGCCACAGAGGAAAGAAGATAAAGGACCTGCTGAAGTTGTACAGGGCTGAGAAGGCGCGGAGCCGGCTCCCCCAGGCTGCCGGCAGTGTCCCGACTGATGATGCGAGCAGACCAAGGGAAGAAGGAGAGATGAGCTCGCAGGCGGGCCTCAGCGGAGATCGTCCTAGGGAAGAAGGTGAGGGTAATGAGCCAATATATGAGAGATCTGTTCCCGAGGTAGACATAGAACCCGTCCCTATGGACATCGATGGTGAGCTGCGAGCTGAAGATCCCCCTCTTGTCGATCCTGTCAATACTGAGATTGCAGCGAACCCTAGCCCCACTCCTGAGGCGAGACCCGTTGTTGCTACGGAAGAGGCATCACTCCTACCCCGAGGAACCATGCTCGCAGATGCCGCTAGCGCACCAGAGCCTATTGCCGAAGTACCCTTGACCACTGAACTAGTCCGAGCTATCCCTGCCCCTGAGATCGTTGTTCTTCCTTCCCCTGAAATGCCTGAGCCGGCAGCGGAAGTCGCGGCTGGATGTGCCCCTAGCTCGTCGATACCTGTTGCCTCAACTAGTGCACCGGATGATGAAATCCTTGCTGGTATACTACTTTCCTTTATCACTTTGCTTGCTTCTCTTCTTTCTCTAGTGTGCTAATGTTTACCGTTTCTTTTACCAGTCACTGCCCCTGCCAGCGTCCCGGCTCCTGTAGTCTTGCCCGAGGCATTCCTCTCATCTCTCCGAGGCTTATTAAGGACCAAGGCGAACCTTCTGAAGGGCTTGCTGTCCGACATCGTCGATTCGCTTAGAAACGGAGATGAAGGGTCTATCTTGGACGAGGCACTGCAGGCGTTGGAACTCACCGCTACGTGGCTTGGAGTTGACATTTCTTCGATAGTCAGCCATGTGTCACAATTCAAAGATGGGATGGCTCAAGTGAACGATGCGAGGCACCTTAAGACTGACCCCTCTGTTAAGAAAAACGTGGTCAGTTGCGGTCCCTTCTTCCGGAACTAGAGTTGCACGAGGCGGATGTGGCCGCAGTGCAGAAGGATTGGCAGGCTGTAGATACTGAGCACCAAGAGGCCACCAGGCGTCTCGCGGAAATTGAGGATGAGATGGCCCGATTACGTGCTGAACATTCTGTCATCCATTTCAAACTTTCGAAACTCGGTGGTCAGAAAGCAAGCCTGCAGTCTTCCATGGACCAACGCAAGGCGGAGTGTAACGTCGTGAGGGCACGAATTACGGAGCTGCGGTGATCTCTCCAAGGTACTCCTGACCCTGTCTAAGTCTTGGTCGAGGCTGAGGCAAGACAGAAGGCGATTGCGGAGTCTGCAGTTAATCTATTGGAGCAGTGTTTGAAAACTTTAGATGGTTAGGCTGTAATAATGATTCTTTTGTAATTTTAAAACACGTTGTAATGAATGTTGTGTCATCATGTATACTATTGTAATGCTGAGTTCATATTGTGCTCTTTTTTGCCTGCTTGCCAGTTCCTCTTGAGTTTGGATGCAAAATAGATCGTGCTATTTGGAAAGGAACGTCCCCCTGTTAGGACTTAAACCTACGCATGTGCACGAGGATGTAGCCAGGCCTCGGCTTAGGGCTTTTCTTGATTTTAATGATCTCGAAGAGGCATGGTGTCCTGCTTGACGTGTCTTGAGCCTTGGTGACCCTTCCAATACTTGTGTAAGCATAAAGCAGATGATTAACGTTTTAGTTTAGTCATTGCATGTCATCCTTTCTTTTGGCATCTATTCTATTACATTCCCTCTACTGGGGTATTTACAACTTGCGATGATAAGTTTATGTCAGGTGTAATATCTTTTCAAGAATCGGCCATTCACTAGCGAACTAACACCCTGTCCTTTGCAATCTATTACCCGATAGGCTCCGTTGGAATACACTTCGTCGATAATGCAGACGGGATCCCACTTCGGGTCGAACTTGCTTTTCGATCCTTGGAGCGGTGCCGGGCGCTTCATCATTAACACAAGATCACCTTTCTTGAATGATCTGCCCCTGACACGCTTATCGTACGCGGCTGAAATCTGCTTCTGATACATTTCGAGTCTTTGTTGGGCGGCGAGCCTTTTTTCATCTAGATTATCAAGTTCGACCATTCGGATCTTGGCACTATGCTCGGTCGTCATGGAGTGTCAGAGAGCGACCCGTAGTGATTCAACTTGTATTTCCATCAGGATCACAGCTTCCGTACCGTATACCAATGAGTAGGGCGTAGCCCGGGTGGCCGTGCAGTGCGTAGTTCGATAAGCCCACAGTGCTTCGGGCAACCGTCTGTCCCAGTCCTTCGTATTTTCTCCCACTGTCTTTTCCAGAATGTTCACAATAGTTTTGTTAAATGCTTCGGCCAGTCCATTCGCAGGAGGATAATAGGGTGATGAGTAGCAATGTTTGATCTTGAACTTTGCGCACAGTTTATCGACAGTAGCATTCTTGAAGGGCGTCCCGTTGTCCGTGGTGATTCTCTCGGGGATACCATGTCGGTATAATATGGCGTGACGGATGAAACCTTCGACATATTTGGCTTTCACATTTCTCAGGGCGACTGCTTCAGCCCATTTGGAGAAATAGTTGGTTGCTGCGAGGATGTACTGATGTCCCTGGGAGGATGGCGGACTAATCGGTCCGATCACGTCCATGCCCCAGGCTGCAAAAGGCCAGGACATTACCGACTGATGCAACTCTTCCGGTGGTGAATGGATGATATCGGCATGAACTTGACACTGATGACACTTCTTCACGTATTCTATCGCGTCTTTTGCCATAGTGGGCCAGTAGTAACCCATGTGTCGCACGCGATGATGTAAATTCTTCCCTCCCTGATGAGCACCGCATTCTCCTCCGTGAGCTTCTTTCAAGGTATCACGTGCTTCTTCTTGATTTAGACATCGCAGCAGCATTCCCTCGTATGATCATTTGTAAAGTACGTCATTCTGGAATATGAATGAGTTGGTGCGTCTTCTGATTTGTGTGCGCATTTTGGGCTCCTCTGGCAGAAATCCGTACTTCAGATAATCAATGAATGATTTTCTCCAGTCATCTTCCGCTGTGATCTCAAAGCAGCAAATGGGATTGTCACTCAATTCTCCACTGCGTAATGCAGTCGTCGGCAGGATTCTTCTTTCTTGAATTGTTACCTGAAGCGGGCTGCCTCCAGGGTTAGCCAAAGCAGTGGCTAAACTGGCGAGCGCATCTGCTTGTACATTCTCCTGCCTCGGTATATGCGAGATACTGCTGTTCCGAAACTGCTCAAACATGGACTGCGCTTGGTGGCAATAGGGTGATAACTCAGGTTTGCGGACTTCGTACTCTGTCGTTAGTTGACCGATGACAAGCCTAGAGTCACCGTAGATACGTATTTCCTTGATCTGCATTTATAGGGCCAACTGTAATCCGATGATAAGAGCCTGGTATTCTGCTTCATTGTTGGTGCATGCCGGGACTAACGTGAATGAATAGGGCAGTAGGTCCCCTTGCGGACTGATGAATATAACTCCTTGCCCCTGACCCTACCGCTCTGGCTGCGCCGTCGAAATACATCTCCTAATGGCGTGCTTCATTAGTCGTCATAACCTGATCGTCTGGGAGGTCATATTCTATTTCTTCACCGCTCGGTACTGGATGCGCGGCAAGGAAGTCCGCAATTGCTTGCCCTTTGATGGCCCGAGCTGGTATGTATGTCAAATCGAATTCTGATAAGAGCAGGGCCCATTTGGCCAGCCGCCCCGACAACATGGGTCTGTTCATGAGAAACTTGAGGGGATCCGCTTTGGATATCAACATTATCTGGTGAGAAAGGCAATAATGTCTAAACTTTTTTACAGCAAAGATTAGTGCCAAACAGATTTTCTCGATTGCCGAGTAGTTAAACTCAGCTCCCACTAGCGTGCGGCTAAGGTAATAGAGTGCGCTTTCCTTTCCTTCTTCGTTCTTCTGGGCTAAGAAGGCTCCAAGCGAATTTTCGCCGACGGCAATGTAGAGAATTAGTGGCTCCCCTTTGATGGGTGTTGCAAGGACTGGAGATTTTTCGAGTAAGTCCTTCAGAGAGTCGAACGCTTTTTGGCAAGCGTCATCCCACTCAAACCGTACTCCTTTCTTGTTGAGGCGCGAGAATGGTTGACAACGACTAGATAAATTCGAGATGAACCTTCTTAGGTACGTGACCCGGCCTTGGAAGCTTTTCAGCTCTTTGAGACTCTTCGGAGGTGGCATTTCCCTGATCGCCTTAATCTTCATTGGATCAATTTCTATGCCTCGGTGTCTGATAACAAATCCTAAAAACTTGCCAGAGGAAACCCCGAATGCGCACTTCAACGGATTCACGCGGAGGCTTTTCTTTCTTAGCCTTTGAAACACTTGTCGTAGATGCTCTCTATGCTGCTCATGCCCGGCCGACCTCACTACCAGATCGTCTACGTAGCATTCGACATGTTTATGCATCATGTCCTGGAAGATCACTTGCATCGCGAGCTGATACGTTGCCCCTGCGTTCTTCAACCCAAACGGCATCACGCGGTAACAGTATATGCCCAGCGTTGTACGGAATGCTGTCGATTCCTCATCCTCTGGGGCCATACGAATCTGATTATAACCCGAGTAACCGTCCATAAAGGACATCACTGTGTATCCTGACGTGCTGTCGATCAGTAACTCTGGGATAGGTAGTGGGAAATCATCCTTAGGGCATGCTTCATTGAGGTTCCGAAAGTCTACGCAGATTCGGATTTGATCGCTCTTTTTCTTGACCGGCATAATGTTTGAGATCCATTGTGGGTATTTGACCTCTCGGATGAACCCGGCTTGGATTAACTTTTCGACCTCTTCTTCAATTTTGGGCACTATGTCTGGGTGGAATCGTCGTTGAGGTTGTTTGACCGCTTTCTTCCCTTTCAGGATGCCCAACTTGTGCATTGCAATTGTTGGACTAAGTCCTGGCATTTCTGAGTATGTCCAAGCGAACACGTCCCGATTCTCTTTCAACAGTTGGATGTATTTCTCTTTCTCCTCTCCTGGGACATTTTTACTCAGGTATGTATTTCTAGGGTCCTCTTGTGTTCCCAGATTTATTTCTTCAAGTTCATCTATCATGGGCTGTCCCCCGTCCTCTATCTGTGCAGGTGCGGCACTGGGTTGAATGACGTCGACTACCTCTTGCGGCTGTACCTCTTCTGTGGGATTGATTGTCCCATGTTGAAATGTTCACTTGTGGACACTTGAATTCTTGAACTAGAGGGGTGTTTTTTTCTTTGAAATCAATTACAAAATCGTGTAAGTAAAAACACCTCGGCTTCCAAGCCTTGGTGGGTCCAATCAAAAGACTAGCAAGAGGATAAGCAATAAACAAACCTAGTCTAAGCATGCATAGGAAGTAAATGATACAACTAATCAAGCTCCTAACCTATGCATCTTGTGTAGACTTATGAGAGTGGATCAATGAGCTCAAGTCTACACAAGTAGTGAAGGTACATCTTGTGTGGGGATGCCTATAAGGTGCCTAGCATGCATTCCTATCAATCATTCATAATTAAGCAATTAAACAAACAATGCAAAGATAGAATGAGCTCAAGAACAATCACAAACACAAGGATGTATAGTGGTTCGACTACGTGTCTACTCCACTCCCGGTTCAAGTACTCAACCCCTTTGAGCACACCGGCATTCACTATCGGAGGTTTTAAATGAGGTTCACCTCTCAACCTTTACACGGAGGTTTTATCGGTTCACCTCTCAACCGTATCCGGAGTTTTAGACATAGGCTAACTCTCAACCTTATCGCACGTTTACTCCCGTGTCGGAGGCTCCCCCTTGGAGACTTAGTTTAGGCCCGGCTAACGGGCCAAGGAACGGCTAACGTCCCTAAGGCGAGTTGACAAACAAACTCTAAAATGGACTCTCAAATAAGACAACTTACTTGTCGGATGAGCCCCTTGTTTAGCGCCGGATTGGGTTGCTTGATCTCCGCTCTCCCATGCTTCAATCAGCTTCCCTTTGCTCCCTCGATCGTGCCGCCGTTGCGTTGCCAATGCCTCAGCCACATTCGATCAAACACCTTGCATGCGATGCCTTGAAATGCCCAAGGTGCTAGGAGGATGGGTGAATCTCATACATGGGATGTGTAGGTTGTTCCAACTAGGAGATTCACCTAGAGAGTCTTCTAGAGGTCTTGGACAAAGGATATACCTATGTGGAATAGTGTCACACCTCTAGATTTGAGAGAGGAATCAAGTCATCTCTTGATAGCATTTGAATGCCCATACTTGTGTTTGAAACACAAGGGATATGACTTGAAAACCTCCTCTTTGAGGCCCCAAATGATGTACAAGATAAGTGTGGAATGGGCTCTCAAAAACTTCTCCCTATGACCCAAGAATGGAGCTCCATATTTATAGAAAAGAGGCTCCAACGGTCATAAAACGGCCATAAAACGGCCTGCCCCGACCGGTCATGACCGGTCGGACACCCCTGCTGAAGGAAGACAAAGCACAGGCCAAAACACATGGGCCGACCGGTCATGACCGGTCGGACCCCCTCACTGGACAGGCCAAATGCATCAGGCCGACCGGTCATGACCGGTCGGCCCCCTTTGCTGGCTGGCTTATCAATGCAGGAAGCCAAAACTGGCCGACCGGTCATGACCGGTCGGCCCACCTTGCTGTACCCCTTCACTTGTGAAGGCCGACCGGTCATGACCGGTCGGCTGGCCTTTGAAAATCCAGCAGGGCTGCTGGCCGACCGGTCTTGACCGGTCGGACCAGCCTGGGTCCCCCTACAATGTGCTGAATCTCTACTTTCTTCAGCTTGTCGATTAAGGCCAAGGTTTGGTTGATCAAATGGGACACCTAGGGCCTATCAATGATGCCTACAGGGTTCTAATTATGATCAAGGACATCAAGGATACAAAGGGGATATGTTTTGGTCGAGGTTAAGGCACCAAGGCATCTCATATACCTGAATCTTCTTCCTAGATGCAGCTGGACATCTTGAGTCTTCGGTCTTCGTCTTCTTTGGGCTCAACCGACTCTAGACTCACCGCTGTAAGTGATTGACAAACAAGGTGCACTAGTATGCCACAGAAAAGTGCACTAACAATCTCCCCCTTTGTCAATTACTTACAAAAACTTAACCTACCAAAACAAATTACATGAGCAAGAGATTACATAGATAAAACATAAAATACAGGACTCTTGACATGCCTAAACTAAGCTGCTCCTCTTCAGTTTGCTCCCCCACAACCTGTCAATCCCTGCATCACAAAACATAGCAAACTAGTTTTGGTGGGATTTGAACATTCTCCCCCTTTTTGTTAGCAATTGACAAACTATTCTCTCCCCCTTAATGATATACCAATAAGGTTAAGGTAAGAGAAGATAGTGTGTCGCAGTTATAACTATAAGCACATGCTAAAACGGAGAGTATAGGGTGCATGAATCATAAATACATGGAGCAAGCTAAGAAACATGATTAACAAGAAATGTGACTATTCAGGCAAGATTAATCATGCAATTGGTCAAGGATATACATTTGCAATGAAGCACAAAGGGCTTATAGCCCAATCAACCATCCTCCCTTAGTGGTATATCAAGACCAATACTAGGCAAAGATTAGCATACATGAAGCATAAAACTCAAGATGATTAGCTAATCTAAGCAGGATGACAATCCAGCAAGCAAATATATTAAATAAAAGCAAGGCTAAATCATAAAAAATTGGACGATTGAGGCTGGAATCCTCTGATTTGCCCATTAAAACATAAATGAGGCTGAAATCCTCAGATTTACCAATAAAAGCATAATTAGCTACCCTCACTAACCATGATAAGTTTGAAAAGCCAAAGGGTAGCAAAATTCCTCAACACCCTCATAGAATGTAGCATGAGGTGAGGGGTTGGGAACACCTTCTCCTTCTAGAAGGGATAGCGGTTGGGATCCCCTCCTAGATAGTCTGGTAAAGGGGTCGTGATGGAGGCCGAGAGAGCAAGATCATTATGTTGGCTCTCATCATCAGATTCGGACTCCTCCGTATCATCCCAAGTGGCAGCCATTGCCTTTTTACCTTTTGGTTTAGGCCCTTCCGGACATTCCGGGGCAATATGGCCACGACGACCGCAACCGTAACAACGGACGGAAGAAGGTATGGATGATTTTCCTGTACGTTTATCACCCTTCTTGTCCTTCTTGTCACGGCTATTCCCTCTATCAAATTTGAGGAATCTCTTGAATTTTTTGTTCAATTTTTCTTCCTCATCATCCTCATCATCGCTATCATCCTCCGTCTCACTTTTGATTTTCTTGTGTCTGTGAGAGGACTTGAAGGCGATGTTTTTCCTTCTAGAGGGGGCTTTAAAGCCTAGCTCAAAGGTTTGTAGGGAACCTATGAGTTCTTCAACTTTCATTGTATTAAGATCCCTACACTCTTCAATGGTGGTGACTTTAGAAGAGAACCGTTCCGGAAGAGATCTCAGAATTTTCCTACAAAGCCTATGTTCCGGAACCGGATCCCTTAAGCCCCACATATCATTTGTGATTTTGTTCAGTTTGGTATAAAATTCAGTAAACGTTTCATCCTCCTCCATAGTAATATTTTCAAAGAGAGTGGAGAGGCGCTGGAGTTTAGAATTTTTAACAACATTTGTACCTTCATGGGTAACTTCAAGAATATCCCATGCTTGTTTACTGGTAGTGCAGTTTTGGATCCGACCAAATTCTTCTCTCGATACTGAACAAAATATGGCATTCAGGCCTTTGGCATTATTAATACGTTGAGCTTTTTCATGAGCAGTCCATAATGCCTTTTCTTTTGGCCTGAGAACATCCGGCTCACCTTCCTTAGAAATAGTTACCATTGGGGGTTCATATCCAAAATCAACCATGTCCCTCACATCCGAATCAATGGATTCCAAGAAGATGCGCATTCGGGCTTTCCAATATGGATAATTTGACCCATCAAAGAAAGGAGGCTTAGTGACGGATGAAGAGTCCTCTCTAGACATATTTTCAAGTTTCTCTTTAGGATCTACCTCTAGGCAATTAAGCCCATAAAGGGGAACCCGCTTTGATACCAATTGAAATTGCGGTTTCACCGCTTGTAGAGACACTTGGAGATATGGCTATGGACCTAGAGGGGGGGTGAATAGGACCTTTTTGAAAATCTTTTCGTCTACTAATACAATTCAACAAAATAAGCGTTGTAAGTAAAAACACCTCGGCTTCCAAGCCTTGGTGGGTCCAATCAAAAGACTAGCAAGAGGATAAGCAATAAACAAACCTAGTCTAAGCATGCATAGGAAGTAAATGATACAACTAATCAAGCTCCTAACCTATGCATCTTGTGTAGACTTATGAGAGTGGATCAATGAGCTCAAGTCTACACAAGTAGTGAAGGTACATCTTGTGTGGGGATGCCTATAAGGTGCCTAGCATGCATTCCTATCAATCATTCATAATTAAGCAATTAAACAAACAATGCAAAGATAGAATGAGCTCAAGAACAATCACAAACACAAGGATGTATAGTGGTTCGACTACGTGTCTACTCCACTCCCGGTTCAAGTACTCAACCCCTTTGAGCACACCGGCATTCACTATCGGAGGTTTTAAATGAGGTTCACCTCTCAACCTTTACACGGAGGTTTTATCGGTTCACCTCTCAACCGTATCCGGAGTTTTAGACATAGGCTAACTCTCAACCTTATCGCACGTTTACTCCCGTGTCGGAGGCTCCCCCTTGGAGACTTAGTTTAGGCCCGGCTAACGGGCCAAGGAACGGCTAACGTCCCTAAGGCGAGTTGACAAACAAACTCTAAAATGGACTCTCAAATAAGACAACTTACTTGTCGGATGAGCCCCTTGTTTAGCGCCGGATTGGGTTGCTTGATCTCCGCTCTCCCATGCTTCAATCAGCTTCCCTTTGCTCCCTCGATCGTGCCGCCGTTGCGTTGCCAATGCCTCAGCCACATTCGATCAAACACCTTGCATGCGATGCCTTGAAATGCCCAAGGTGCTAGGAGGATGGGTGAATCTCATACATGGGATGTGTAGGTTGTTCCAACTAGGAGATTCACCTAGAGAGTCTTCTAGAGGTCTTGGACAAAGGATATACCTATGTGGAATAGTGTCACACCTCTAGATTTGAGAGAGGAATCAAGTCATCTCTTGATAGCATTTGAATGCCCATACTTGTGTTTGAAACACAAGGGATATGACTTGAAAACCTCCTCTTTGAGGCCCCAAATGATGTACAAGATAAGTGTGGAATGGGCTCTCAAAAACTTCTCCCTATGACCCAAGAATGGAGCTCCATATTTATAGAAAAGAGGCTCCAACGGTCATAAAACGGCCATAAAACGGCCTGCCCCGACCGGTCATGACCGGTCGGACACCCCTGCTGAAGGAAGACAAAGCACAGGCCAAAACACATGGGCCGACCGGTCATGACCGGTCGGACCCCCTCACTGGACAGGCCAAATGCATCAGGCCGACCGGTCATGACCGGTCGGCCCCCTTTGCTGGCTGGCTTATCAATGCAGGAAGCCAAAACTGGCCGACCGGTCATGACCGGTCGGCCCACCTTGCTGTACCCCTTCACTTGTGAAGGCCGACCGGTCATGACCGGTCGGCTGGCCTTTGAAAATCCAGCAGGGCTGCTGGCCGACCGGTCTTGACCGGTCGGACCAGCCTGGGTCCCCCTACAATGTGCTGAATCTCTACTTTCTTCAGCTTGTCGATTAAGGCCAAGGTTTGGTTGATCAAATGGGACACCTAGGGCCTATCAATGATGCCTACAGGGTTCTAATTATGATCAAGGACATCAAGGATACAAAGGGGATATGTTTTGGTCGAGGTTAAGGCACCAAGGCATCTCATATACCTGAATCTTCTTCCTAGATGCAGCTGGACATCTTGAGTCTTCGGTCTTCGTCTTCTTTGGGCTCAACCGACTCTAGACTCACCGCTGTAAGTGATTGACAAACAAGGTGCACTAGTATGCCACAGAAAAGTGCACTAACAATGTTGACATGTCTAATCTTTATCTTTGCCCCCAACCCTCCTCTTCCTTGGTGAACTACAGTGTTTTCTTCGAACGGTGCTAACATTCTACCCTTCGAGGCTAATTCCGAGTAACAGAAGCCCATATTCTTCATGATGTTATGGCTAACCTCACTGTACCTTTCCTCTTCTATTGGTTGAGGTAAACGGAGTGATTTTTCGGCCCCGTCCCTAGACTGCGCAGATTCACTTAGCACTGAATAGAACTTGATTTCTTTCTTTGTATTGGCACTTGGCGGTACCACAAACTGGCTAGGAGCCCTTGGGAAAGGCTTAACTCTTCCTATTTTTGGTACTGGCATGTTGAGGCTAGATTTGAGCACACTCATGTGCTGGTTTGATATCATCTCTAGGACGGACTGCCCGGGCTGTTGCAGGTGCTTCGGGATTATGTAAAATTTCTTGGTAGTCCTTTGAGGTTCTTCAGCTGACTGACCTGCGGCTTCTTTCTGGGCGACGAACTGAGGTTTGCCTCTCTGTTCGAACTTGCTGACTTTAGGTTTTGCCCCTTGCCCTTTCTGCGTTGCGTCGGGCTTCTTTGCGACCTCTCTTTCGTCAACCAGGTCGTAGTATCGGGCATCAGCCAAGAATGATTCTGCAATTGTATACGGCTTCGGGTCTGCTGCCACTCTATACTGAACTCCCTCTCTGTTGTATTTGAAGCACTGATGATAGGTCGAGGGAACGACGCGATTATGATGGAGCCACGGCCTCCCTAGCAGAAGATTATACGTTGTTACTGCGTCGATTACTTGACATGTTACTTTCGTCTTTAGCTTTTCAATTTCTAGCATCACGATGATTGACCCCAGAGTGCGCTGGCTGTCTTGATTGAACCCTTGAATGACCATGGTGCTGGGTCGCAGGGCTGATGGTCTATAACCTAACCTCTGTAGTGTCTTCAACGACATGATGTTTACCGCGGACCCATCATCAAGCATGCATCGCTTAATTTCCGTATCTCTAAACGTTCCCGTGACCATCAACGGACGGTTATGGTCTGTTGCTTCAATCGTGTGGTCTTCTTCGGAGAATGTGATTACAGAGGGGTGATCTATCTGCATTGCTTGCTGAATTGGCCATTTCCTTCCCAAAACTTATCTGGATCGTTCATTTCTGCTTCGATTTCTGTCATCATTACTTCTCTGGCTTCACTGTCTAGCAGCGTGTTGATCAACATTTCCCTGTACAGCTTTGAGAGACACAAGGCGTCGTATATGCTTAAGCGAGCTGGAACCCTTCGCAGGTGTGATACGACATCATAGGCTACGGGTGCTGCCCCTTGTCCTGGCCCCGGCTGACTGGACGTGGCCTCGACAACTTTCTCTTTCAACTTCTGCCCCTGGGGCCTCGTTGAGGGTATATCCGGGTTTCCGTCTTCTTGCATCGGGTCGATTGGCTCTGGCCGAATGCGCTCCGGCATTTGCCTTCCGGATCGGAGGATAACGGCATTGACTTCTTCTTTATCTGCCTGCAATGTCTCTTCTGTTGATGGCTATTCTATAAACGACACCATCGGCAATGTACCTGAGCCTCTATAAATCGGCTCTTCTCCTGACTATCCTTCTTTCTCGTCCCTTTCTTCTTGCGGTCGAGGAGTCTTCTTCGATTTTCGAGCCTCTTCCGGCTGCTAACCAAGGTCCAGGGTTCTTCAGGTTCAGGGAACGGGATACGCAATCGGATGCTTTCATTTGAGGGGAAGGCTGAAACTACCCCCGCTGTTTCCTTCGTTGCCGTTTCTGGTGATCTCATACTGATCACCCCTTGGTTGATCAGCCCTTGTATTCTTCCCTTTAGACTAAAACATCTTCCGTCTTGTGGCTCAGGCACTGATGGTATTTGCAATATCGGGGGTCATCTACCTTCCCAACCTCGTGGGGCCGAATCGGTTCTGGCAAGCGGATTACCTTTTCTTCCACTAATTGTTCCATGATGGGGATTAGATCAGCCATGTCGAAGGTGTACAGGCCGTTGGCTCTTTCTCTCTCGGCTATTGTTATTCTCTGAGAAGCGTAAGGCCTTTTGCCTCTGTCTTGGGTGGGCGTCGCTTTCGTGTCTGTCTTCGAATCCATGGCCGGCCGTTTCTGATCTATCGTACTTTTACTTTTGTTTACATTGTGCGTTTCGGCAATCCTCACTCCTTCTCTTTTCTGCCTTTCTGGCCTGAGGTTCACTCGTGCTGCTGCCTCTTCTACCAAGTGTGCTTTCGTGGCCAGTTCTCGGAAAGAGTGAAAACTATTCCCTGACAACCCGTATGATATCATTGGGTCCAGGGCTCGCATACACATCTTTATCTGTTCTTTTTCGCTGGGTAACTCTTGACATTGAGCGGCTATCGTCCCTCATCGGTCCATGAACCTTTCCACGGGTTCGCCCTGTCTCTGTCTGATCAAGGCCAGATCTGTTACTGATGTTTCTCTTTCTATAGAGAAGAATTTTGAGATAAAGCTGTCTCGCATTTGCTCCCATGACTTCACTGATCCGGCTGGTAGCGACATGTACCATTAAAAAGCCTTCCCTGTCAGCGTTGACCCGAATAACTGCATACAGTACTGCGGGACGGTCGACCAATTCCCCAATGCTGTGAGGAAGAGAGTGATATGTTCCTCTGGTGACCCCCTACCGTCAAATTTCTCGAAATCCGGACATCTGAAGTTGACCGGAAATGGTATTTCTTCTATCTCCAGCTGGTGTGGGACCTGATATTTGTACCCAGTTCCTCTTTCCTTCTCCTTTTCTTGTCGCATGAGACTTGTAATTGTTTGCGACAGTTCTTCTCTCGTCATTTGCGCAGTCGGGACTGCTATTCGTTCCACTGGAGCTCTCCTGGCCTGGGTAAGTGGCTCGGCACTAGCCGGCCCTTCTGCTGCCCCGGGAGATTCTTCGGCTGACGGGCGCGTAGGTGGTACAAGACTTCGAGTAGCGTTCTGAGCTATTAAAGTGGTCAATGCTTCCTGAATTATCGTCATTCGTTCATTCGTTTCCCGATTAGCCTGAACTAATCTGTCGATCTGATCTTGGACTGTAGGTAATTCGTCTGCTTCATACGATCCCTCTTCTGCCTCCGCTACTTGAACCATGGCGATTAGCACTCGTCAGGCCTTCTGAACCTGTCCCTTTCCTGGCTTGAGAATTGTCATGGGTTTGGAGTTCTTCGCAAGTGTGGTTTTGGTCGACTCGCGAGTGACACGAGTGGTCTAGGATAATGGCGGAAACTGTTCCGTTGTCATCGCAGGCACTGGAGACCTGATTGATGCGACCTGGCTACTGATGGGGATTTTCTGCCCTTGTTTTGGCTGCCATTGTCTCTTGGTCGCAGGGCGAGGCCTGGCAACATTCACCTTCTTATATACGGCTAAACTGGCTGCTTTCTTCTGCTCTCTCTTTTGTCGGCGCGTTTCGACCAACTGCCACCCTGAATTAGAAACAGTCGTCGTGGTTAAGATGAAGCGAGGGAAGCTGAAACCTCCGGTGGCAAGGAAGGTGCATGAACTGTTCATTGAGCACGCCATTTCTTCTGTCTGTCCTAGTATCTTGCTAATTCTGTTATGTCATAAAAATCATTAGAACAGTTCACAAGCGCGGTCGGGAGTATGAGCCCATCGATCGCAGTACATAAACCGACGAAATAAGCAAGAGGGAGACAAAAATACGTGTAGTTGTGGAAATTGTGGGTTCGAAAACCTTTCAAATGTCTATTGCCTTAAAGATGAAGGGAAGAACGTTCCTGTTGAGAGTTGCCAGTTTGACACCCGAGGGGCGCCGAAACATTACGCATCGCGGTAACTTTTCTATGCGTAGATTCGTGTTTGTAAGTAATCGATCTTAGAGTATTCCTATATTCAGATGTAACCAGAGATTCTGGTATAGTTCGATCCCTAGCAGTGTCACGCCCCAAATTCGGTTCTCGACGTCCATTCGCTATAACCCGAATTCAGAGGTGGCAGCCTCCGTAGTACCCCGATCTCGGATCCTAACCCCACACGCCAGGTTCCGATCCTGGGATACCACAAGGAGGATTTTAGGGTCTAAATTTTTTTTTTAACATGAGCATCACCATATGAGTACCATCAAAGACAAACACAATATTTCCACTAAATCTTTTCGTTTATATACAGTACTGGAAAGTAAATATACAATGCGTAAATATAAAAACTGTGCACACTTCGACACCTCCTGCTACTGCACTACAAACTCCAACTCAACGTTGCTGATATACTCTGGTAGAACCTGCAGAGTAACAAACGCGCATAAGCTTCGAACGAAGCTTCGTGAGTGCGTGTGTGCGTGCACAATGCGTATGACAAGCATGACAATATCAGAGTAAGCAGTAAAGCATGATGAGAACTTTAAACCAAGACTCCGCCTAATTAGGCTACACGATCATGTGATATGAATAACCAGTTTACCACGACTATGCAAGCATGCAATACATATAACTAGCCTACCATGGCTATGCGAGCGTGCAATACAGGTAACTAGCCTACCAAGGCTATATACTCATACTGTGCAATGGCCTACAGGGCCTAATGTCACATACAATGATCCAATGCATGTATGCAAATCACCACCTCTCAGTACAGTGGTCCAGATACGAACAGTCATAACGCAGTCACGTAAGCAATGCAGGACTCGGAACTGGTAGCTCGCCCAGTGTGGTAGCTCGCCCAGGCTTACAGCCCCGCCCACATCACACCCGCCCACATCAGGACCGTCCCACACCATACAGAACATCAGTCACATCACTGATACCAATACCATCTCTGAAACAGAACATCACCGGGGTCTCACAGACCTCACTACTCACCAGTAGAATGCCAAAGCCTATCTGGTGCAATAGCGGACCTACTCACAGCTGGTCAAACTCAACCCCCTTTGCCAACACTCTTCCGGCAGGTTAGGTCAGACCTCCTTCCAAACTGACCACGTGCAGTGGAAAACACCGCCGTTTGGTATTCGGCATACTGGTGTATGATTAAACCACCCGGTCCTTGAATGGAGCACCCACCTTGGTACCAACGGGTTCAGGGACTTTCACCCAGGGACATCTATGGCATCCTGTTTAAAGATAACATATTTCCGGTGTTCCTGCAAACCACGATGGAGCTGTGGTTGCAACGTAGTAACCATGCTATATGCGGCACAAGCAGACGGTGCGAAATGCAACCATGCATACAAACGTGGGACGACATGCCCGTGCAAGTCTCCAAAGAGCACCATAAAACTATAAGGTCTCAAACACAATGTCACCGTCAGCTGGTAATGAACTGCACGACAATCACGACCGATATGGCCGGTTGATACAAGACAATCAGATGAGCCAAGCATTCATGATGCATGAGTCAAGTATACAGTATGAGTGCCAACAAGTAGCCCATCTACCACGATGGCAATAAATCAATCTAGTCCAACCTATTTGAGATATCATTAAGATGAGGGGACACATATGAATGATCGAGTCATAGTGCGGGATGTCGCTAGCCAGGGAATCTCGCACCAAGGGCTACAAGGTATGCTAAGCTATTCCTACCATACAGTGTAAGTCAGGATGATAGATTCCTGTCCTCGAATAGTCCCATACCTATTGGAGAGGTTTGCGATAGAGAGCACATGAATTACATTTGCGCAACTACATCTCGAATGCTTTATGAATGCGTTTATGCCCTAGTGGTCCCCAACTAACAATGGTGATTCGGGATGCATACTCATTACACATGCATGGTGGTCGTCGAAGCATATAGTATAAAGATCACATATGAGTATTCCAACAACACTACGTGTGGCAACAGACATATCAAAAATAGCATAAAAAGATAATTCACTTATAATACAAGCAAACATAACGAGATAAGACTCTAAATGGATGGTATACAACAATACAGATGGTCCAACAACTAAACGGTGTGGATTAACCTTCAACATTTAGATAACCCAAATGGAAAGAAATTGATTGAATACACTACCGACACATCAAAGGTAGAACCTACTTGAGCGGCAAGAGTGGAATACTCAAAATCACGCCGAGACCTATAATCCTGTAGTACAGTGGAGATGAACACAATAATGGTCCGTAAAAGGAATGTCATAGAAGGGGTTGCAAGATAGACATGTCATGACAGAGGATTATAAATGGTAGGGTAATTTGCGATAGATGGTCAATACAATGAGGTTCAAAAAGGGACAACAGGTCTAACCTTATACTACAAGATAGGCTCCATATAATGGATGGCCTAGATGACATACGAACGTCGAGGATGAGCCCCACACTCGCCCTAAAGGTAAACGGACGGTGTGGATGAGATATACACGATATGGTGGTCTTTATAATTGGGTACAAGGGTAGAAGGGGTGAGTCATATGAGTATACAAGCTGAGTTACCAAGATCAATCAACATGCTAAGTCAACAAGGTGAGTCAACAAGGCGGGTCAACAAGGCGGGTCAACATGGTGAGTTAACAAGGTGAATTGACAAGACGGTTCCACAGGGTGAGTTTAAGAAGGTAGCCCTGTGACTTGGATCAAGCAAACTCTAAGGATGACCTTTCAATAAGGGTTTACACAACTAATCATCAAGGTGGGTCCACGGGATGGACAACGCGGTCATTCGAACACGCACACTAAGGTGGTCCCAAGGGCCATCCTGTACATAACATGCTAGGGTTCATTCATTTGGATGGTTTGGATCAAGCACAAAATTAAGGCGGTCCTTATGGATGGCCGACATACATATCGCACCATGGAGGCCAATAGCTGACGTGGATAGAACACATGCATAACAAGGTGGACCCGTGGTTGGGTATAACCGCACAAAGGAGTGGGGAAGCCACATACATTAATGGGCCCCAACAGTTTGGGATCAACTCAATATTTGTGCTTTCCCACTAATCAAGTGAGATGGCAAACAAACACCATGGTGGGGCCCGCACACCACACGTGTGGAACCCCACCCATGGCTGGGTGACTTATGAACAGGAAGGATGGCAAATAAACATAACAGATGGGTCCTGTAAAGTTTCCAATGGTAGGCATTCAATCACCCTTATTTTCTACGTGTGGCCCACCTAAAACTGGGCCCACCTAAAACTGGGCCCACACCCCTGCCAAGAAGAACGACACGATATACTCAACATTCATCAAGGTGGGACCCAAAGTTGGGCCCCATCACCTTTGGTTAGATGGAAAAATAAACATTACAATGGCCCCAAGGAAGGTTTCAAAGGTGGGCATCAATGGCCACGGTTTCCTACAATGTGGTCCACTTGAGGTTTGTATTTACCTCATTATGAGGGCCCACGGCCTTAAAATAATATGGAAAAGCAGATGGGCAGCATACATAAAACAGATACATCGTGGTGGGACCCACAAGGTGGGCCACCTGCGCGCTACTTGGAGCGTGGCGCCCAAATGGCCCCCCAGAGTTTTGAATCAAACTGATATTTTTGTTTTCCCATTCATCCATATACATGTGATCTTATGAACAGGTTGAACGACAAATAAACATCACTGTAGGGCTGGAAAGATTTCAACGGTGGAGATCATTATTCCCACTGTTTCCGTGGCATGATCCACTAGAGGTTTGGATATGCTTAAATTTGGCTCAGCCACTAAAATGAGTTGAAAAACATATGAACGGAATGGATAAAGCGCATACATTCTAGGTGGGCCCAACGAGTGAGGCCCATGGAGTGGCGCCCACAAGGCTGCTGGGCACCAGCGTCCCCTGGACGCTGCCTGTCCAGCGATCCCTTTCTTTCTTCTTCTTTATATATATATATATATATATATATATATATATATATATATATATATATATATATATATATATATATATATATATTTCTTTTTATTTTTTTATTACAAGCGGGGCCCACAGAAGTCCCCGATCAAACTGATATTTTTGTTTTTCCTTCCTCCATGTATGTGTGAACTTATGAACAGGTTGGATCTCAAATAAACATCATGGTGGGCCATAAGAAGGTTTCAACGGTAGGGCCATTGTCCCTACTGTTTTCTATGGTGGGGCCCCCTTGAGACCTGGATCTGACTCAATCTTGAAGTCATGCCCTAAAATGATCTCCCCAAACGGATGGACGGTGTGGATTACAGCACATGCATCATGGTGGGACCCACAACTGGGCCACCAGCTGGCACGAGCCAGCGTCCAAGGACGCTGGTACGCCCAGCGTCAGCGACTTCTTCTTCTTATCTTTTTCTTTTTCTTTTTCTTTTTTTTTTAATTTTATTTTCTTAGTTTTGGTCCAGTGGGGCCCACATAAGGCTGATCCAACCCGTTCATCAGGTTCCCTAACTCATGGGGGACCTAACGAGCCCAATATTGGGTATGTTACGGGGTCTACAAACATCAGCGTGGGCCGAGACAGTTTCGTCAGTGGACATCATTCACCCCACTGTTTCATGTGGTGCGACCCACTAAAAATTTGGATCGGCTTCATCCTTCGGCCCCGGCCATAAAATGATATGGGAAAACCGATAGACGGTGTGGATGGAACACAAACATCGAGGTGGGTCCCACGAGTGGGGACCCCATTCCAACCGTCCTGACGCTGGACGGTTCCAGCGTCCCAGACGCTGTGAACGTCCAGCGTCTGGACGTTCTTATTTTTTTTTTTAATTTTTTTTTCTTCTCTTAGTTTAATTCAGGTGGGGCCCACTTAGGTAAAATCCAATCCATTCATCAGGTTTCCCAACTCTCTGGGGACCTAATAAGCCCAATATTGGGCAGGTGATTCTGTCTACAAAGGTCACGGTGGGCCCAAGAAGTTTTGACAGTGGGCATCCTTGACTCCACTATTTTTCTATGGTGTGGTCCGCCTGAGATCTGGATTTACTTTATTTTTGGTATCCAGCCCTAAAATGGGCTGGAGAAACAGATGGACAGCGTGGATCACATACATGTATCAAGGTGGGTCCCACGAGTGGGGACCCACGGTCAAGCCCAAGTAGCATTCGGGCGCTGCTGGACAGCAGCGTCCCCTGGACGCTGACTGTCCAGTGGCCCTCTCCTTCACTCTCTTTTTTTTTCTTTTTTTTTTTTAATAATTTCAAGTGGGGCCCACATGTGTAAGATCCACTCCATCTATCAGCTGGGCCATCACATGGTGGGCCCACATGGTGGACAGCGTGGATGAACAACATACATCATGGTGGTCTGTTGGCCACACTAAATATGCCACAAAATAGGCCCCCAAGTGGGATCCACACCATCAAAAGGTGGGACCCATTCATGGACGATCCAGCCCATCCATCTCATTGCCATCACAAGGTGGGCCCAAGGGAAGAAAATGAAAAGTAAACGAAAAGAAGGGGGGAAGGTTTGCACTCACAATGATGGTTGGACGGTTGGATTGCGGATCGGACGGTCCGGATGATGATCGGGGTCCTCCAAGCTTGATCTCCTCCTTCAATCTCTCTAACTCTCTCTTGATCTCCCTCTAAATCTCTCTACTTCTCTCTCTTCTCTCTCTTCTCTCTCTCTCCCTCTCTCTCTCTCTCTCTCAAATCTTGCAATTGAGAAGGCCACCCCCCCCCCACGTAGCTCTTGTATGGGAAGGGGGGGGGGGGGGGGGTGCATGATGTCATGATGATGATGATGATGATGATGGGAGAGAGCATGAGAGGTATGGGTTGTGGTTGACTTTTGGTGAGAGAGGATGGGGTGGGTATGGTGATGATGGCTAGATAATGATGGGGGTATGGGTGAGGGTGATGGTGATAGATTTGACATGTTGTTGGGAATTGTGCAAGTGGGGCCCACGCCACACGCGCGTTGCGTGGCCCACCTCGAATTGCACGAACGTATGCATCTTACACACCGGGTATCGCAATGGGGCGTGCCGCGCGGCGTTGGAATCGTGGCGCCCGCGCGGTCGCAAGGGTACAAGTCTTGGGTCGTTGTCGGTACTAAATCAGGGTCGCGATCAAGGCTCTCTAATCTGGTCCGTCCGGGACGTACCGGTACCAGAAACTAAACGTACGGAGGGCAATTCAGGGTACGGGTTTTACAAGCAGAGTCGCCAGTTTGTTAGAACTAGAAAAATCAACCGCTCGTCGGTAGTCTTTTTCCGGATGTATTGTTGTTCTGGGGTTCTGAATAATAGGAACATTCATAGACAATCACAAGCATTCACAAAAGTACACAAGAGAAGAGATATCGCAAGGCGAATTTTATTCCAGAGATTCTGAGATCTTATACATTCCAGGCTGTAATCTGGCACGAGCCCTTAATTACATCGAATGATTCGATGACCCTTGATTAAAAGGCGAAAGACTAGTCAGCGGGGACTACGGTCTCAGAGTTCATGGTCGCGGAGACCTATGTTTTGTGTGGTCGTAGAGACCTGTATTTGTATGGTCGCGGAGACCTGTGTTTGTGTGGTCGCGGAGACCTGTATTTGTATGGTCACGGAGACCTGTATTTGTATGGTCACGGAGACCTGTATTTGTATGTTTTGTTAAGGACTAACCCTTCTTTGTACGAGTCGGATGTCTATGTCCCATGTTTTGACCGGAGATCCGGGCTGAGACTGTCAGGGTTTGTGGCCGGCAAGGACGACTCTGGGACCGCGCCTGTCAATGTATGGACAGGTGACCTCGGGAAGTCCATTCGCAGTCGTGTGAACCTGAGCAGCTCAACTAGCGGATGCCGTTTTGGATGGGTAGGGCACCGACTGTTCTTGAAGTGTCAATCTCTAACAAATTGTGTGTGATAATTTAGAACTCTCCTGGTATGGTTTATCGTGGTAACCATAGTCCCCTTAGCTTAGTCTGGGCCCGGATCTGGGTCATATTTTGATAGTACATGCAATGGTAATATATCGGTATAGTTCTGGTCGTTGGCGGCCTCTCTTCAGGAGAATTGCTTCATTCAGCTCGTAGGATCGGATCGGACTCCGAAGGCTTGTATTCTGCTCCCTGAACAGCTCGGATGAGTCATTTGACAGCTCCATTGCGTCCGGAATTCCCGAAATACCCAAAATAGGCTCAAACGGGGCTTGAAAACGTCATAAAATGAAGACTTAAGGGTGCTGGAATGGACGCTCAAAGTGCTGATTTTTGCGATCCGCTGGCCTGATTTTCTTGATGCGCTGGGGCCAGCGCGTCCAAAAATGACTTTGTTTTAGGAATGTATATTTTTCTGATCCGCTGGCCTATTTTGCGATGTGCTGGGGCTAGTGCGTCCAAAAAATGACTTTGTTTTAGGAATGTATATTTTTCTGATCCGCTGGCCTATTTTGCGATGCGCTGGGGCCAGTGCGTCCAAAAAATGATTACTTTGGTGATCTATTTGATCCGTCAAGGATTTTTTTGATGCGCCGGGTCACTTTTATGATGCGCTGAGATCAGCGCGTCAAAAGGATGACTTTAGTTATTTCATCTCCGAACCTGTTATGGTCGGAGGTGCGATTTCCGGCGAGGGGTTCCGACGATGGGAAAAGGGTTCCGGTGATCGGAAAAGGTTTTCCGGCGATGAGGTTCTCTTTCTCTCTCGCTGAATGTCGTCAATGAGGTGGTGGGCGGGGGTATTTATAGGTGAGGTCGCCCAATAGGCGGTCGACACGTGTAGCGCGTCGAGAAATTGGGTCGGCGTGTCATTTAAAGTCACTCGGCGCGTCTCAAAATGGCTGAGTTCGGAAGCTGATTTTCAGGACGCGCCAGCTGTAAGTGCGTCTTGAAATTTGCTGAATTTTTGGACGCGCTGGATGAATTTTCGGACGCGCTGGGGGCAGTGCATCCTGAAATTCAAAATGACTGAATTACATGATGCGCCGGGTGAATTTGTAGACGCGCTGGGGGTAATACGTCCTGAAATTCAAAATGACTGAATTACATGATGCGCGGGTGAATTTGTAGACGCGCTGGACGTATTCGTGCTTCACATAATTGGGTTTTGCGAAATGGAAGGTTTGTGGAGTCCGCTTTGCGATGAATGTCGATGCACTGCTTCTATTTTTTCCATAATTGAGGTACCCCTCTCAAATTCGAGGGGGGGGGGGGGGGGGGGGGGTTCTGATCATGATGACCGGTGGGGTCCACCACTGGCCCAATTTCTCGCCTTTTGGTCAAGTCTAATGTGTGTTGTGATTCGTGCCGCGATTTCCGATGCACTGGCCCTAAATTCAACCAAGGGATGATTTCGGCACTCGGAATCATTGTTTCGAGGATCCTCACTTTTGGGACCCCAACAGCTGCATAGAACCTGTCCTGAGTCTGCTGGGGATGTGTCTGTCCCCTCTGCGGTCGCCGCTGCTGCTGCTGCGGTCTATGCTGCTGTGGCTGCTGCTGCTGTGGGTGGGGACACTCATGCCTACGATGCCCTGTCCCCCCACATCCGTAACAAACACCTGCAAACTATCTCTGGGACGGTGCTGGAGGTGCTACTGGTGCTACTGGCGGTCGAACTGATGGACGAATTGGGTGCCTCTGATGTTCGCGAGTCTGCTGCTGTCGGAAGCTGCTTGAAGGAGCCTTCCTCTTCCCCTTCCGGTCTCCGCTCTGGTCACGGATCCGCTGCGCATCGGCCCACTCTGCCTCATATATCTGGGCCCGCTCTACCACCTCCTCGAATGTAGGATGCTTGTGTCCCGTGACACGACCACGAAGGCCAAGGCGCAGTCCGGTCTCGAATCGACGGGCCTTCCGCACCTCATTATTCACGAGATACATCGCAAATATGGATAGCTTAACGAATCGAGCCTCGTACTGCGACACTGACATATCTCCCTGGACCAGTGTCTCGAACTCTAGAGCACGCTGCTGGCGGACATGCTCGGGGAAGAATTTTCGGTCAAACCGGTCTACAAAGTCCTCCCATGTCCACTCGAAATCGAGCCTGGCGGCTCGAGTAACCGATGCCCACCAGTGCTCGGCCTCTCCCTAAAGAAGGAAAACGGCAAGAGGAACTCGCTCCTCGGTCGAGCATCGCATCGTGGTAAAAATCTTCATTACCTCCGATTTCCATCTCTCTGCTGTCGCCGGGTATGGCCCGCTCAAAAACGATGGGGGATCCATCCGCCTGAAATCCATCAGCAAGGAACGAGCACGATCCTGCTCCGATGCGGCAACTGCGTCAGATGACCTCGTCTCCTGACGCTCTACCATGGAGGTCATAACCCGCATCATCTCCTGGAACTGACCAGCAGTCATAGCTGGAGCTGGAGCTGAGGCGGTCCGGGGTGTACCCTCACTGGTCGACGGCCTACCGGTGGCTCTCTTGGGCGCCATGTCCTACAGAAAAGGACAGGTACCTCTTAGCATTGATACACTCAAATGCACACACGTTAGGGAATCATATTCAGAAGTTTCTAAGCTCAAATAGGGAATCCTATTATAACTATGTTGTAACAGGATCCTAGTATGGGTCACTAAGTGCATGAGATCGGGATCCTAATCATCCTAAGTTTGCAACAATCATTCAGTTAAGGGTAGTTAATCTAAGGCCATTAGTAGATATGTGATGTCATCCGCAGGTATTCCCAAGTTATACTCTGATACCAACTTCTGTCACGCCCCAAACCCGGGGACCGAGCTCACTAAATTCCCGATTGCCGACCTTGGTGCCAACAGCCTTCGTAATACCCCATTCTCGGCTCCTAGCTCACATGTGCCAGGTTCCGATCCTAGGATCCTACCAGGAGGATTTTCAGGGTAATTTTTTTTTGTACAGGAGCATAATCAAAACCATAAAACATCATCAAATATCCACTAAAAAGTTTGTTGAGTATAGTGCTGGAAAGGGAAATACAACATGTAGCAGAAGTCCAAAATATTAGGTACATGCACCGCGCTCAACGCTGCTGATGTGCCCTAGTACCTGCAGTGTAAAAAAACGCGCATGAGCTTCCTACGAAGCTCAATAGAGTGCGTGTGTGTGCGTGTGATGCATATGACAAGTATACAGATATCAGAGTAAGCGAAAGTAGTAAAGGGCTGAGTTACCAAGTTCACGAATGCTATCAGCCATCCCAAGGCTATGCGATGCAAGGGCCTACATGGCCGAGTGTTACATGCTAGAGATGCAATGCAAACACGTCAATCCTCAACTGATCCACATATCAAAATAGTTCTCATCTAGGACATCACCGGGGTCTAGTATACTCTAATACTGGCCGCCGCACATCGCGCGCATAACCAAGCGAGTAGAAAAGACCTCACTATCCGCCTCGTCAGTGGTATGCCAATGCCCACGCGGCTCGCCGATAACGGACCCATTCCATGAGCTGGTCAGACTCGACCTAGCTTACGGCCCACTGCACCCGGGCGGATAAGGTCACACCCCTTTCCAACCGACCTCGACACAGTGGGAGACGCGGCCTACTAGTATTTGGCACACGGGCGCTCATGTTATCCACTCGGTCTCGATGCTGGAGCATCCTACTGGTACCACAGGGTTTAGGGACTTTCACCCAAAGACATCCATAGCGCCCACGTACTAGAACAAGTTTCCGGTGTCCAATACTGCCAACCACGATATGACTATGGTGGCCACCACCCCGATGCTGCTGGGGTGTGAAAGCGATCGTGACATACATAATGCGAAATGCATGAGTCATACAATCCACGTCATGCACCAAACTTACGCATACTGTGCAATCATGTGGGGCGACCCTGTCTCGCACGGGTCCCCTAAGTATAACAAGTCAACTAGCATATGCTGTGGTTATTCATGATCCATAACAGGCATACAAATGATGCGTATGGGCATATGAATAAGCATGGTATTCATTATACTAAGCATGTTATCAGTGTGACATATCAAGCTAAGTATACTATCGTGTTACCAGATATATCATATAATGTTGGCCTTAAAAGGCCCAATATATATACAGAGAGTGGGACCCGGACTGTGGGTCCCATTGGAAATGTAAAGGTCTTCGTGGCATAGCCCACTTGAGACCACATCGGCCCCATACTTGGGCCTGCACATACAAAGTAGGCCGATAAAATAGGTGTACGGCATGGATAAAAACATATGTATCAAAGGAAGGACCATGGTGGGCCCCGCCCACTAGTCGGATAGCAAACATACATCACCAGTCTTGGGAAGTTTCAGTGGTAGGTATACAAGCACCACCATTTTCTAAGTGAAGCCCATTTAAATCGGGCCCCACGCGTCGATCAAGACAGGTGGCATGGTACACAATACCTCCACCAAGGTGGAACCCAAATATGGGCCCAAACCTTTGGTTGGATAGAAAGTCGAGTGGCCCCAAGAAAGTTTCCAATTGTGGGCATCAATGACCACTATTCCCTGCGGGTGCGGTCCATCTAACGTTTGGATTTGCCTCATTGTTGGGGCCGTATCCTAAAATAATATGGAAAAGTAGATGGGAGCATGAATAGAACAGATATATCATGGTGGAGCTAATAGATACATCACGTTGGGACCCATAGGGTGGGCCACCTGCTGGGCAGCGTGGTACCCAGCTGGTTCCAATAAGTTTTTGAATCAAGCAGATACTTGTGTTTTCTCCTTCATCCATATCCATGCGATCTTATGAACAAGTTGGATGGCAAATAAACATCACAGTAGAACCTGGAAAGGTTTCAACGCTGGAAATCATTATCTCCCACTGTTGTCCCATGGCATGGTCCAATTGACTTTAGGATATGCTTAAATTTTGGGCTCGGCCACTTATGAAACAGGTTGGATCTCAAATAAACATCATGGTGGGCCATAGGAAGGTTTCAACGGTAGGGTCACTGTCCCCACTGTTTTTTGTGGTGAGGCCCCCTTAAGACTTGGATCTGACTCATTCTTGAGATCATGCCTTGAAATGATCTCCCCAAATGGATGGACGGTGTGGATACAGCACATGCATCATGGTGGGACCCATGAGTGGGCCACCAACTCGCACGAGCCAACGTCCGTGGACGCTGGTACGCCCAGCATCAGAGGCACCCTCCTTATATATATATATATATATTTGTTTATCTAAGGTTTTCATCGAGTGGGGCCCACATAAGGGTGATCCACTCCGTCTATCAGCTGGGCCATCTCATTGTGGGCCCAATGAGCCCAATATTGGGCATGTAAATCGGTCTAGAAACATTAAAGTGGGCCGAAGAATTTACAGTAGTAGACATCATTATTTCCACAGTTTCATGTGGTGCGGTCCGTTTAAAACTTGGATCGAGTTCATCCTTGGGCCCTGGCCCTAAAATGATCTGGGAAATCAAATGGACGGCGTGGATGGAACACAAACATCAAGGTGGGTCCTACGAGTGGGGACCCCACTCACCGTCCAGCCTTCTGACGATGCTGGACTGTTCCAGCGTCTCTGACGCTGTGAATGTCCAGCGTCAAACATGTATATTTTTTTTCCTCTTTGTTTATATCAAGTGGGGCCCACATGGGTATGATCCAATCCGTTCATCAGGTTCCCCAACTCATGGGGAGCCCATAGAGTCCAATATTGGACTGGTGATTAGTCTGCAAACATCACGGTGGGCCACGGAAGTCTCGATAGTGGGCATCCTTGCCTCCACTGTTTTCTATGGTGTGGTCCACCTGAGATCTGGATCAGCTTCATTTTTGGTGTCCAGCCCTAAAATGGGCTGGAGAAACATACGGACGGCGTGGATCAAATACATGCATCAAGGTGGGTTCCACGAGTGGGGACCCACGGTCAACGCCCAAAGGGCTTTAGCCCAGGCGCTGCTGGGCAGCAGTGTCCTCTGGACGCTGTCTGTCCAGCGGCCTAACTCTCCTTCCTTTTTTTTTTTATTATTATTAGTAGGTGGGGCCCATTCATGGATGATCCAGTCCATCCATCTCATTGCCCATCACAAGGTGGGCCCAAGGAAATAAAATGAAAGGAAATTAAGAAAATCGGGTTTATGTCCTCCTTGCACTCACTTCGAAGGATGGTTAGACGGTTGGATTGGATCGGGTTGACGATCGGACGATCCGGACGGTGATCGGGGTCCTCTAAGCTTTGATCCCCTCCTTCAATTCCTCTAATCTCTCTATTCTCTCTTCTAATCTCCTCTCCAATCTCTTTCTTCTCTCTCTCTCTCTCTCAAATCTCTTTCTCTTTCTCTTTCTCTCTCCTTTCTTTTCTTGCAAATTTAGGAAAATGAGGAGGCCTCCTCTCCCCCTACGTATGGACTTGGATGGGGGGGGGGGGGGGGGGGGGAGGAATCATGGGGTGGTGGTGGTGGCGGCTAGCATGGGAGAGGGGTATGGGAGGTATGGGCTTTAGTTGACTTTGGGGTGAGAGAGTGATGGGGTGGGTATGGGGTGTGTAGAGTAGGGTAATGAGAGGGGTATGAGTGAGGGTGATGGTGATGGATTTGATTGATTTGACATGATCTTGGGATTTGTGCAAGTGAGGCCCACGCCACGCCCGTTGCGCGACCCACCTCGGATTACGCAATCGATCATAACTTTCACACCGGGTATCGCAATGGGGCGTGCCGTGCGGCGTTGGAATCGAAGCGCCTACGCGGTCGCCGGGGTATAGGTCTTGGGTCGATGCGGTACTAAAACAGGGTTGCGATCAAAGCTCGCTAATCTGGTCCATTCGGGACGTACTGGCACTGAAAATTAAGCATACGGAGGGCAAATAAGGGTACGGGTCTTACATAACATTTGGATCATGTAACAGATTTGAAACTAAACTGATCATGCAAATAGTTTGGATTAAGAAATAGTTTGGATCACCAACAGATTTCACATACAAAAGATTTGGACCTCATGCAATAGTTTGGATCACCATACAATCGATTTGGATCATACAACAAAATAGAAACTCAATGAACAGAAAGCAATGCTATCATAAGAATTATGTTTGCATCAGTAACGAGTCAATCAGAAGACATGGATCAACAGACAAAATCAGACAATTAAACATCCAGTTACAAAGTATTTTTATATAATTGAAATTTATGTAATTGTATAAAAGTAACAGTTTGTAATCCATTAGTTCAAATCAGGTTAAAATGTATCAAATTGGATCATGAACAGTTTGGATCACTAATAGTTTGCATCATTCAATTGATTGGATCACCAACGGTTTGAATCATTCAACTACAAAATCACCAACAGATTGAAACTAATGCAACAGTTTGGACCTTGCAATAGTTTAAAAACTAATGCAACAGTTTGGATCCCCAATTGTTTGGATCATGCAAAAGTTTGGATCCCCAATTGTTTAGATCATACAAAAGTTTGGATCCCCAACTGTTTGAAACTAATGCAAGAGTTTGGACCATGCAATTGTTTTGAAACTAATGCAACATTTTGGACCATGCAATAGTTTTGAAACTAATGCAATAGATTGGATCACCAACAAATTTGAAACTAATGCAAGAGTTTGGACCATGCAATCAATTGTTTTGAAACTAATGCAACAGTTTAGATCATGCAACATATTTAAACTAAACTAATCATGCGAATAGTTTGGATTAAGCAACAATTTGGATCACCAACAGTTTGTTATGATTACCTAACAAAAGTGATTCTTCAGAATCATAAGAACTCCCATCTATTTTAGGTTTTCATTATATGGTTATTGTTTGAAACTAATGAACACTCTGGACAATGGGTTAGATAGATTATCCCAATGAACAGTTTGGATCACCAATAGTTTGGAACATGCAATAGATTGGATCACCAAGGGACTTGAAACACATGCAACAGAATTGAAACTCATGCAAAAACAGATTTGAAACTCATGCAACAAAATTTAAAGTCATATAAGAGATTTGAATCATACAACAGATTTGAAACTAAACTAATCATGCAAACACTTTGGATCGGCAATAATTTGTATCACCAACAGATTTGAAACACATGCAACAAATTTGAAACTCATGCGACAACATCTTTGAAACTCAGACAACAGATTTGGATCATGCAACATATTTGAAATTAATCTGATCTTGTAAACACTTTGGATCAAGCAACAGTTTGGATTGCATGGATAAAATACATACATCATGGTGGACCTTGGAAGAGCTCCGCTAAAACCTGTTGGAAATCCGGTCAGCGGAAGCACCGAAGAAGATTAAACGATCAACAATCAACTACACAAGCATACAATGCAAAAGCACACGAATTTTACGTGGAAAACCCTTGCGAGAAAAAACCATGGCACAAAGCGACACCTCCACTATGAATCTCAGATGATTACAGAGCTAGAACTACCCGAGTAGATCTCAAAGATGAACAACGCACACGAAACTCTCAGTCCTCTCTCCCAATAACCCTAATCTCGTTTAGATCACCTTGGTATTGCTTAGTATAGAGTCTAACACGATTAGGAAACATATATATAAGAGGAAACTCGGAATTAGAAACTTGTAGCGCGAAACCGCATAACACTATCAAATCCCGCAGACCACTGATCGATCGGACGACCAGTCGCAAATAGTCCAGAGAGTTTTTGCCAAAACTCTAACCTTGTTGCCTCAACTCAAACCTGTCTGACGATCGGTCCGAGCCTCCTGCGATCGGTCTCAAAATGCCAAAAAACGTCTAGAGAGTTTGGCTTCAAACCTCACCACTCTATCCACTGGTCGACCGGTCAGCCGACCGATCGGTGGACTCTGATTTTGCACAGTAATGAGGCCTTCACAACAAACTCCACCAAGGCATCATAAACATTGAACCATCTTCTCATCTCTTCATAGAACCAACTCCTTATCAATCATAGTCGCCACTTCTCATGCATCACTACGTCTTCGTCAAGCCTTTGCCAATCCCAGAGAAGTTACACAGAACTTGAACTTCTCTGTAGGGACCACCTTGGTTAGTATATCCGCTGGGTTCACGCTAGTGTGAATCTTGTCCAGAGTCACATCTCCTTAAGCACCTATCGAATAAAATGGTGACGCACATCAATGTGTTTAGTACGTGAGTGATAAACATAGTTTTTAGCTAAATTTATAGCATTTGAGCTATCATAATTAACCGTGCACGACTTCTTGTTGAAGCCCCAACTGATTTATCATTCCTTTCAACTAAATAGCTTCCTTGAAAGCTTCTGTCACTACCATGTACTCAGCTTCAGCAGAGGTGGGCACAAACCAAGCCAGCTCGAAAGCTTGGCTCGGATTGGTTCGAAAAAGCTCGACTTGGATTGGTCCGAATGGAAGTCCAAACCAAACTAAGCCTCCGAGTCAAGCTCGTTTGAAAAAACAAACCAAGCTCAAACTAGGGCAGTACCGGCTCGGCTTGGCTTGCAGCTCGATTTAATTCAGCTTGGTTTGATTCAGCTCATAGATTATAAGCACATTGTTTCCTATGGTGTGATCCACTTGAACTTTGGATATGATTCCATTTTGGGATCATGTCCTAAAATGATATGTAAAATAGATGGATAGCATGGATAATACATATACATGATGATATGGATAATACATAATACTTATACATGAATGCACGTTGTTTCCTTGCACTTGTAAAATTATGCTTGTGTACTTTTGTTTGGAAAATACTCTTACATGTCTATTTTGAAGTTGCACTCCTTTGGAGGATGTTAAACATCATATTGTAAGATGCATTTGTACTTTTTTTAAAAACTTTTTAAATTCTTTTTTAATTAAATAAACAAGGAAAAAAAGAGCCATTGTCTGTTTGAACTCGACCCAACCCGGTTCGAACTTTTCGACCAAACCGATCTCGGCTCAAACCAGATTTTTCTAGAGCAAATCAAACTCGGGCCGCATGGGTCGGCCCGAAACCCAAACCAAACCAATCCACAAACTGCGGTGGTACAAAAACAAGCCAAACCAAACTAGGGCTAACTCAGTTTGGCCCGAATCGTTGCCCACCTCTAAGCTTCAGTAGTGGAAAGAGTTACCACAGACTGAAGCTTAGACATCCAACTAATTGCTTTACCCGCTAATACAAACGAGTACCTTGAAGTCGATCTCCTACTGTCCACACTACCTGCGTAGTCAGAATCGACATAACCAACTTGTCCTTGGACTTTTCAAACGTCAAGACGTAGTCTCACGTACCACGAATATATCGAAGTAGCTATTTCACAGCTTCCCAATATTGTTTGCCCGTGTTAGACATGAATCGGCTAACAACACCCATAGCCTATGAAATATTTGGTCTTATACAAACCATGAAATACATTAAACTGCCCACGGTACTTGAATAGGGCACATGAGACATAACATGCTTTTCTTCATCCGTTTTGGGACAATGTTCAGAAGAAAGCTTGAAGTGAGTCGCGTGGGGAACACTAACTGGTTTGGACTTGTCCATCTCGTATTTTCAATACATTCTCAAGGTATTCTTCCTGAGATAACCACAACCTGCTCCTCTTCCTGTCTTTATGAATATCTATGCCAAGAACCCTCTTTGCAGCCCCAGATCCTTCATCTCGAATGTCCTTGAAAGCTGAGTCTTTAACACATCGATGTCAGACATGTTATGATTGGAAATAAGCATGTCATCGACGTACAACACCAGTATGAGAAACTTCTCATCATTCAGTGTCTCAAAATAGACACAATGATCATACTTGCTTTTGGTAAAGCCTCGACTCATCATGAAGGAATCAAATTTCTTGTACCACTGCCTAGGCGACTGTTGGAGATCGTACAACGATCTCCTTAAGCTGTAAACCTTGTTCTCGGCCCCTTGAACTGTATAACCTTCTGGTTACACCATGTATATCTGCTCTTCCAATTCCCCATGCAGGAAAGCAGTCTTCACATCCATCTGTTCCAGCTCGAGGTTGTATTGGGCAACCAGCACCAACACGAACTCGAGAGATACTTGCTTGACAACTGGTGCAAAAATCTCATTGAAGTCCACTCCTTCACGCTGAGCATACCCTTTTGCTACCAACCTTGCCTTGTATCTATCTTCTTTCTTCCGAAAAATCCACTTACACCCTATCGCTTTTTGGCCTACTGGAAGCTCCACAAGCTCCCAAGTCTCATTCTTGTATAAGGAGTCCATCTCGTCTTGCATTGTCGTCTTCCATTTTTCAGCATCTACATCTTGCAGTGCTTCCTCAAAGTTAGACGAATCCCCCTTATTTGTTATGAGAGTGAATGCAACGTTTGAGTCATCCATATACCTTGCCGGTAACCTGCGATCCCTGGGTGGATTTCTTCGTATAGGCGGCTGCTCCACCTGATCTTGTACCTCTGTCTGCGCCTTATTATCGGCCCGTGTCTCATCTCTGTCCTCATGAGTATCAACCTGTTCTGATGTTTCTGGTTCCTTTGTAGCATTCTTACAGAACAAATAACCCTCATCAAACTTGACATCATGGCTCAGGGTGATATTCCGTGTGACAGGGTCATATATTCGATATCCTTTCACACCATCACCATAGCTCACAAAGATCCCTTTTCTGGCTCTATGGTCTAGCTTATCTCTCTCAACTGATGGTACATGAGAGTAAGCCTCATAACCAAAGACCCACAGACTTGAGTAGTCTAGCGTACGACTACTCTACACTTCCTCAGGAATTTTACATTCAATTGCCATAGAGGGTGACCAATTTATCAAGTAACAAGCCATGTTAACGGCCTCAGTCAATAGCTCTTTGCCCAACCCAACATTACTAATCATGGATCTAGCTCTCTCCAAGAGAGTTTGATTCATCCGCTCTGCCACGCCATTCTGCTTTGGCTTCTGGCGCACTGTATTATGCCTCACGATCCCCTTCTCTTTACAATACGTGTTAAATTTCTTGGAAGTGAACTCACTTCCATTATTGGTTCTCAAAATTTTCAATTTCTACCCTGAATGATTCTCCACCATTGCCTTCCAATACTTGAAGGTGATGAAGACATCGGATTTTTTTTTCAGAAAATAAACCCAAACCTTTCTGCTATAGTCATCGATAAACGACATGAACCACGATGACCCTCTAACAGAAATAACGGGCGACGGCTCCCATACATCGGAATGGACATAATCAAGCACCATTTTACATACATGTTTCCCCCCTTTAAATGACAATCTAGATTATTTCCCATACATGCAATATTCACATATACTAAAGTCTATAGATTTAAAAGAAAGAATCAAAGATCGTTCAGAGAGTACCTTCATGCTACGCTCGCTCATGTGGCCTAAGCGTGCATGCCACATACATGCAGACGTGGAATCCGCTATAGTTGCTGCAACTCCACCTACTGAAGTTCTTCCAATCATCCTATAAATGTTACCATGCCTCTGTCCCTTCATAATTATAAGGGCCCCTTTTGAAACTTTACAGAATCGGTCAAAACCGGTGAACTTGCACCCCAATGCTTCGAGTGCACCAAGGGAGATCAGATTCTTTATCAACCTATGAACGTGCCTCACTTCTATCAAGGTCCGTTCGATCCCATCGAACATCTTGATGTGCACAATACCAATCCTCACAACCTTGCAGGCGTAGTCATTGCCTAGAAATACCAAGCCTCCCCCATACTCCCTGTAGGAAGTAAAAACGATCATATCTGGGCACATGTGATACGAAGCCCCGGAGTCCATGATCCACTCATCGCAGAGAGATCCAGCCTTTGACACCGTCAAGACCTCGCATACATCACTACCACATTCCTCAGTTTCAGCGGTATTGGCTTCCCTAGAAGAATCACTTGACTTCTCCTTCTTATATTTAAGACTCTTACAATCCTTCTTCATGTGCCCAACTTGGCCACATCCCCAACACTTCAACTTACCTTTGCCCTTGCCCTTCGATTTTAATCGAGAACGCGACGATCCTTTACCTCGCTCAGAATTCCTTCCTCTCATAAACAGTGCTTCAGAGGAGGAATTAGTTTCACCGCTTTTCTGTCTCATGGCCTTCGATTGAAGGGCTGAGACAATGGTCTCGACACTAATAGTGTCCCTACCTGTGCACAACGAGTCCCTGAGTGACTCATATGAAGTAAGAAGTGAGTTCAACAAGATCAAGGCTTGATACTCGTCCTTCTTCTGCTCACCAAAATCGAGCAACTTGCAAATCGATTTTTTGAACGTGCTAATGTGGTCCTCCACATCTATCCCCTTCGCCATCTTCAAAGTGAAGAGTTGCATCATTAGATACATGCGATTTTTTAGAGACTTCTTCACATAGATATTCTCTAGCTTGGTCCATGTCTCTATAGCGCTCGTCTCCTTCATGACGTTATAGAGGACGTCATCAACAAGGCACAATTGGATTGAAGTCATTGCTTTCTCATCCATTTTCGTCCACTCATCATCTTTCATCTCAGCAGGTCATTTTTCAAGGGCGTTCGCGACCCCTTGCTGAGTTAGGATGGCACGCATCTTCACCTTCCACAAATCAAAGTTGTTTTTACCTGAGAACTTCTCAACGTCGAATTTCGTATTTGAAGCCATGAGATCATTTCAGAAAACTTCTTCTTCAACCCTCAAACGATAAATCTAATAACGCTTGCTGGAAATTCGGTCAGCGGAAGTACCGAAGAAGATTAAACGATCAACAATCAACCACACAAGCACACAATGCAAAAACACACGAATTTTACGTGGAAAACCCTTGCGGGAAAAAACCACGACACAAAGCGACACCTCCACTATGAATCTCAGATGATTACAGAGCTAGAACTACCCGAGTAGATCCCAAAGATGAACAAGGCACACAAAACTCTCAATTCTTTCTCCCAATAACCCTAATCTCATTTAGCATAAAGTCTAACACGATTAAGAAACATATATATAAGAGGAAACTCGGAATTAGAAACTTGTAGCGCAAAACTGCGCAATACTATCAAATCCCGTAGACTGCAGACCGATCGGACGACCGGTCGCAAATAGTCCAGAGAGTTTTTTGCCAAAACTCTAACCTTGCTGCCTCAACTCAAACTTGTCTAACGACCGGTTTGAGCCTCCTACGACCGGTCTTGTGACCGGTCTCAAAACGCCAAAAAAGTCCAGAGAGTTTGGACTTCAAACTGCACCACTCTGTCCACTGGCCGACCGGTTAGTGGATTCTGATTTTGCACAGTAATGAGGCCTTCACAACAAAACCTGTCCACATGGTGATTTTCCACTCAAGTGGGCCACAACCATAAATTGAGTTGCACATTCTTAGATTTCAACAATGTGTCACACTTAGTGTGTAACGCCCCAGATTTTCGAGATTTATTTGAAAATTTTTGAAAATTCATTTTTAATTTATTTTTTTTATTAATTATCGTACATTTACCGTTGATTTGCGAATAGCGGGACATCCGTAAGAGATCCGATAGGGGACCCTTTATAAAAGTTGCTTAAAATGATCCCATAAACATCGTAGAAAGATCAGATTTCAAAAATCACGCACTTTTCAGATAATTACGAAAATGCCATTAGTTAAACTTAAGTTAAGATGCCATTTTTAAGTATTATAGTTTCTGACGATCACTTTCACGTAAAACCCTGGATTTAAGATTTTGGGCACATATTAACCATACACGTCAAATTTCAGCCCTTAAATCATAGTAGAAGTGGTCCAATTGTCAAATCAGCCCCTTAACCCTTGATTTTCATGTCCATCGAGTGAGGAAAGTAGATGGTTAGTCGTAGTCGAATATTTCCCTTCATATGAGTGACTTGGATCATCTTTATCATGGACCAATAGTGTGATTTGAGTGCCCCACCTTGATAAGCATCTTTCTTATGTGCGAAGTTATCCCGTTTTAGAAATTAACGAGTTACCAACTCTTTTTAAATCTGAACCTTTCAATTTACCCACTTCTCACCATCAATCGCTTCTCAAATTTGGACCACTTATTATACTCATATGACTACGAGTTTACACAAAATTTGGACCCCGATCTATAATCCTACACCGTTGAACCACAAAGCCAGCACCTGCCTTTTCCGCCAAAAATTGAAATTTCAGATCTAGGCATTTCTCACTATCAATCAACCACTAAACTTTGTACAATTGTTTGCCTATCATGACTACATATTTTCTCAAAATTTAGGCCCTGATCATCAAGCGTAGACCGTTAATTGAGATCTAGCCCATTTTAGCACCCGTTAGGCCATTTTCAAGGATCGGCCAATCTAGAATGTGGATCATCAAGAAATTTACGTATTCTGACTCTACTCTTCGAGCTTAATAAGATGAACAGATTAGAATTGATCAAAGATCATCCGAATATTGAGATTTGAGAAACCCACCTCAAGAAGTTGTTACACAAGACCTCGCGTGCACATCCCTCTCCATATTTCTACTACGCACCTCCAAATCCTTCTCCTAACCCTAGCCTCCATGTCGTAGAGAAGAGAGAGAGAGAGAGAGAGAGAGAGAGAGAGAGAGAGAGAGAGAGAGAGTTCTTTCTCATATTTTTCCAGCGGCTAAGATCTTCTACAACCCTCTTCTTCTAAGTCCATCCTAAGGTGAGGATTTTCCTTCAAGCCTTTCATTAATAATATTATGATTATCATAAGTTTCTTTTGTGGCATGTGAAGTTATTTCGTTTTGAATTGCTTATCCATATAACATGAAGTTCAATGTGGGATTTGTAATGAATATCATTATATGATGATGTGATTCCTTGTTTACATTTTTACTAAGAAGCATGTGTATTTGTGTTATTTATCTTTGTGAAATCTATGCACTTATTTCCTTAATCTATGTTTTACAAGTAACATTGGTTTTCATATTGTGATGTGAAATATGTGTATAAGATCATCATATGTACACCCCATTATTGTATACTCTTTGTCCCTAAGTTGGTAAAATTATTCGATGTATAGAGATGGAACCCGTGAGAGGTGTCCATGATGGAAGAATATATCTTGACTTGACTGAGAGAATGAAGTGATTGTTTGTTAATGGATCCTTACATGTACATGATGCTTGATTTGATCCATTTACAGTACATGCGTATTTTAATGAATTTGGTCATGATGTACAACATTGGCTTTTTGGTACATTATGAAATCATAAAACGGGACAATGAGTAGACACTAATGGTATACAAATTCTCATGAGCCGGGGTTGGTGCTATGGACACTAATCCCGTGCTGTCGGCCTATGCTGGGTCACTTGTGACTCCCCATAGTGACCATTGAGCTTATTTAAATTGGTTGTATGCAAAAACACTTAAATAAAGGTGAAACTAAAGTCATGCATTCACTTGGCTCCATGTGGGTGTACGGAATTGAGAATAGGCTAGAGCGTCCTACTTCTCCCGTACACTGTCACGTGTAGATTTGGGCTATGAGCGTCCCGTTTCTCACGTGGTCGGGCAAAACTATGGGCTTGTGCGTCCCAAGAACCTCTGGTGACTAGTGGCTAGCGTGAAGTCGTAACAGGGAGTCTCCCACTTCATGTATTATGATTTCTAGCCAGGGTGCCTTAGCCAGAGCATGCATTCCATGCATCGCATTAACAAAGATTTTTACTTGATTGTTTTGTTTGAATAAAGATATTATTGTGTTGCGTTACTCTGAGTTTTATACATTGTTATTCTTGATAGTCTTGGAGGAAATATTCCCCACTATGATAGCGTTTAACGCTATCCCAAACACAATTTAGATAATGCAGGTGAAGATCCAGGTATTGAACCCGATTTTTAAGGAAAAGAGTTCGATGTTCGTACAATCACATGGCGGATGACGATGTTAGAGAAACTTAATTGATGCTATCATTTATTAAATATTTCTTTTGAGTAGTTGATACATTTATGGAATTGTAATAAGTCTTCAAGAGAAGACATGGTTTTGTATTTTAATTAATCAGTATGGATATTGGTTGGTTCCCTTATTTAAACATTGATGATGACGTAGTAAGTTTGATAGAATAAGATGATGATTGTTTCCGCCATTGTGGTTGAATGCTATATTTTATTATTTAAAAAAAAATTAGTTATTCCATAAATTACTTGGGAATTCGGCCGTCGTGTTATACACGAGAGTCGAAAATCTCGGGTCGTTACATAGTGACTGAACCAACCCCATATTCTAAATCATCCAATTCATTATAGAACATTATAAATGGATCAAACAAACTATCGAATTGACACACAATTTATATGGTTATAACGAAAGTGATTAGTGGCCCAAATTCAACAGAGAAAATCATAGAGTTAACCATCCAATTGATGCAATTAATTTGGAAGCCATGAACAATTCACATGCAGGAAAATGATTTAGATTGATCTAAAAGAAAAGTGTTATTTGAGTCTGGGCATGTGGCAAGGAAGAGTTAACTAGCTAAAGCAAATGGTGGTGACAAGTACAAGCAAGCCGGATGCACAATGGAATTTTCTTATGATAGTAAAGCTAGCTGGATGCACAATGGAATCTAATGACTTTTTTTTTGGAAAGGTGTGATGTGCATTGTAGGAGTAGTTTATTACAGGAAAAAAAAATAATAATAAAATAAACAGAAAAATAAAAGAAAAAAAATCACTTGCATTCAATGGAGTGGAAATGTCCACTGGTACTTTGAAAGATTTCAGTTTGGATCCACCATTGATTTGAATTGCTAAAATTAGTTTATCGATATATTGTTCAATGACAAACAGAAACTTAAACAGATTTTTCAGGCCCAAATGAAAAAAAAAAGAATAAAAAACCATCATGCAATCCGATGTTTAAATTCAAATAAAAAACAAAAGAATAAAAAACTCGACTGAGCTAAACTTCTTTCAAGAAATCACAAACCTCATTCAGCGATGCTGCAATTCACATTTAAACTGCAAATGGTAAAAACCAACTCACTTTGGAATTACAACAAAACAAAAATTATACAAACAGTTTAAAATACAGATAGAAGATTGTGTATAATGTACCTATCTGAATCTCTTGAACTACTAGAAAACAAATCATGGAAATAAATCATTCATTTGAAGATTGTGTAAAAAGCAAAGGAAAAGAAAAATAAAAATAACTTCATTCAACAAACAAAAATAAAAGAAAAAATACCCAAAAAAAAGGCTGAAAAGGAGAGGGGGGGGGGGGGGGGGGGGGGGGGTTAAAAACTTGATCCATCTATTTGATTCAAAACTTTTTTGGTCACACTATATTTTTAATGGTGAATGATTTGATCCATCTGTTTGATCCAAAACTTGTGGTCCCAAGATGTTTTTTAATGGTGGGCATTCAATTAACATTGTTTCCTATGGCTTGGTTCACCTGAGATTTAAACATCATAGTGATTGAACATTATAACCATTAATAAAACTAAATTCATTCTAATTCATTAGGCCAAGTAATTATAGAACATTATAAATGGATCACAAATTGATCCATCTATTTGATCCAAAACTTTTTTGGTCACACTATATTTTTAATGGTGAATGACTTAATCCATCTGTTTGATCCAAAACTTGTGGTCCCAAGATGTTTTTAATGGTGGGCATTCAATTAACATTGTTTCCTATGGCTTGGTTCACCTGAGATTTAAACATCATAGTGATTGAACATTATAACCATTAATAAAACTAAATTCATTCTAATTCATTAGGCCAAGTAATTATAGAACATTATAAATGGATCACAAATTGATCCATCTATTTGATCCAAAACTTTTTTGGTCACACTATATTTTTAATGGTGAATGACTTGATCCATCTGTTTGATCCAAAACTTGTGGTCCCAAGATGTTTTTAATGGTGGGCATTCAATTAACATTGTTTCCTATGGCTTGGTTCACCTGAGATTTAAACATAATAGTGATTGAACATTATAACCATTAATAAAACTAAATTCATTCTAATTCATTAGGCCAATTAATTATAGAACATTCTAAATGGATCACAAATTGAAAGCCATGGCCATATAAAGATCTCATCCATCTATAACACAACCTAAATACTAAAAGGATCCCTATTTTTAGAATATTGTCCTATAAAAATAATAAGTTTTGGTCATTTATCATTATTGTTTGCATCCTAGCTAGCAATCATCCATCAGAATTTTCAACCAAATGAGCTACTATGAAGCAACATTCACCACCAAAAGCACATATAACAATAATCAACCTGCAAAATAATGGTGCTTAGGTTGAAAAATCAAAGGAGAGTGCAAGATTGAAAACTAGGTGCCCCAAAAATCAGGTTGATCCAACTATCAGGTGGGCCACTATCTGAATTTGAAGGTTTTTGGGTGGTAAATTATTTTCTATTGTACCATCTTACCAAAGATAAGTTGATTGCAAGAAGCCTAATCTGACAATTTCAATCTGAAAACAACTTTGCTATTCATCATTTAATGTCCCCTATCAAAAAGCTACAAACCGAAAGAAGCTCATCACACAAAAGATTGCACAACAACATGAACAAATTTCAAAATCCCAGAAAAGCAAAAATCCAAACAAAGTAACAGTTTGAACATCATTAGTTCAAATCAGGTCAAAATGTATCAGATTGGATCATGCAACAGTTTGGATCACTAATAGTTTGAATCATTCAACAGATTGGATCACCAACAGTTTGGATCATTCAATTACAAGTTGCTTATTTTGTAAGACGTGTAGGTTTCAGTTGCTTATTAAGTAGTCATGGATGTATGTTACTTGAAAAAAGAAAAAGACGAAAGGTGAAGGTTTACACGCTTTCTTCCTCTTCTTCTTTCCTGTAGTGATGAGACAAGGTCAGGAAACAACCAACATATACATTTCACTTAGGAAAAAGAAGAAGAAGAAGCTTGTCATTTCATTTCAGATTGGCTGCTAATGGCTACCCCTCAACATGCACCTAATTTCCAGGCTATCATAACCCAACTGGGCCAAACACTATTCCATGAGAGCCAAAATGAAAAGAATTTTAATATGAATTCAATGTTTACAAATTATTCACCTGGCTCACCACGGGCAGCTTCTATTGAACTTTCTCTTTAGCTGTTGGAGGAGCACCCCCCCAATGATGATGGTTCTTTCCCACTTACAGGCTCCAATCTCACTTCAGATTTTGTAGTATTTGTTGTGATCTTACTTCTCTTCAAGGACTGATGGGGAGTATCAACAGTAAGCTTCTCTTCATCCACAGGCCTCTTTCTATTCAAAGTGTAATCTTTACTAAAGGGTGGTATGTGTTCTTCCTTCACAGGAGCAGAAAGAGTACGGACTTGCTCTCTGATGAGAACAGGTGGGTTTAGATTATCACACAAGAAATATTATTTGAATCAGATAAACTGAAGGAGACATGCTTCAGTGAAATGCAAACCTTGAAGTTGTGATAAGCTTCCAGCGTTTTCTAGAGTACTACTGGTTGACCACTCTAAGACACGGTCGATGGTCTCCCTAAGCGTCTTATTAGGTATCAGGCTATCTGCAAGGATGTTTGTGGCCCCACATGCACACATTGATTTTGAGATTATGTGGCCCCTGATACCTGATTAAAAATGAAAAGATAACTGAGAATTTGTAGTACATTTCAAAAAATGTTATAGTTTAAGACCAAAATCTTTAAATGAATCAACAAACAGAATGAAAATGCAAATAAACATCTGCCAGAAAAAGTAAAGCACAATAGCCCCAACATTGTGTATCATGATGCTGTTTATAACCAGAGTTTCACCAAGTCCATGCACATCTCTGCAAGGATCCCCTACTAATAACCGAGTTTTGTGAAGCCCACCATTCCAATGCCATCTGTGGGGCATCCAAGCCTTGAATCAGGTGGGCTCCACCATAATATGATTCACCCGAAAATAATGTTGGTTCGTCAGTTTGGGCTGCGCGTGAATGTTTTGGTAGTTTCTATTAAACCATCAATTATTTTCATACAGATGGCCATGCTGATCTCCAGTTAGGTTGGCACACAGAGTGGCCAACCTAGTACATATCTCAGATGCCATGCAATGATGGCATGCAATGGTGCATTGTGGGCTTAGTAAAGCTTATAAGACACGAACGTTGTCAGCATGAAGTTTGTAATTTGGAAGTTGCCCAATCCCAGCACTGACAGAAGCAACATGTTTTATTATATAACAAAACAATAAAATTGAAGGTGATTCTTTTGCATTGACTAGTGTCTTTGCTTTTCTTACTGTTTTTCTTTTTTCAAATAACTCTTTGCTTTTAGTTTTAAAAAGCAGAATTATAGAAATGGTTTATGGTGTGTTTGGTTGCACCAAACTTAATGAAATATTGCAGCAAATTGATTGATAAATCATAAAATTTCAAGATATTTGGTGCGACCAAATGAAGTAACACACTATTGCACTTGAAAACAGGTAACTAGTACAGCAGGAGGTAACGAAGTTACCAATTCAATTAAAAATACCAAAAACAAACGACTTTAAATCTCATATGTAACTAGAATTATTACCTACCACTACAAAGCCCCGCACAAAAGACAGTTCCAAATATCAGAAAACTTACATTTGTCACTGAAACTCCTGAACAGCACTTGCCAGTCAGGGCAGCATCTTTCATTACTTCTTTACACAGTGGGCAACGCAATTCTTGTGGAATATCGCTGATAGATCGAGTTGACTGTAAACCCTCAATCTCCTTCACAAAAACAGCTCTGTTTCAAGTTGAAAATGTCATATATGAGCCATCATGCCTATCAAAAGAGGAAATATCCGCTTGCCTTTCAAAAAGAAAAAAGAAAAAATATCAGCATACTCATTTGGCTTCAGAATAGCAGCAGCTCCACTTGGTAATGCATAGGAGCCATCTGGAGTTTCCACCAACATCGACTTTGGAATACCAGTTGGATGTTTCATCCTTTTAATGTCATAGCTAGGATCGCCATTTGTTGGGCAATGCTGAATAAAATGCCCGGGCACTTTGCATCGAACGTGGATTGCATCCGACTACAGTCGGACATTTAAGCTTCCGACCATTGCGTGTTCAAACGGGATTGGTGGAAGATGTAGGGCCCACACTTTCATTAAATTAAGGGATTTCACGGCTAAAATTCGGATGCCGTTAGGATGTGTTATCCTCGATCCTAGCAAAAATAAATTAGACCCTAACAAAAACAAAATAAGAATGAAAACTCATTCGTTCAGGCAAGGAGCGGATTGCCGGTGACACCAGCCACAGGGATATCCCAGTGGCTTAGGCTCCACAGGAAAGTCCTTGTCAAATCCACTATATCTATATGTTTTTAAAGACAAATAGGACAAGATTCTAAAAATCAGGCAGATTCAAAATTCAGGTGGGCCACACCAACAAAACAGTGGAAACACCAACGTCCACCATTGAAACTTTCCTGACGATGCTGTTTATGTGCCATACAAACCTTGTAGAGAATTATTAACACTCAGATAAACGTCCTTGTCAAATCCACTATGTCTATATGTTTTTAAAGACAAATAGGACAAGATTCTAAAAATCAGGTAGATTCAAAATTCAGGTGGGCCACACCAACAAAACAGTGGAAACACCAACGTCCACCATTGAAACCTTCCTGGAGTTGACGATGATGTTTATGTGCCATCCAAACCGTGTAGAGAATTATTAACACTCAGATAAACTGTAAGAAAAAATATCATTACGATGCAAAACTTTTATTGCTGCTAAGTGTTCAATACCCACTGTTTATGGTGGTATGGCCCATCCGAGTTTTGGATCTGCATTATTTTTAAAATCCTATCCTACCATGGTCTTCCAAAAGAAATGGACGTAGTGGATTTGTCCCCCGCAGCCCCGGTTCCCAGGCAATCCGTTCCCTTCATTTAACCTATTGCAACGTGATGCTCCAATGCATCCCACGTATTGCAATGTGATATGTCAGGGTCCCACCCTTTATGCATTTGAATGGATGGTGTGGATTTAGCCACATACATCGCAGTGGCTCCACAGTCAGGGTCCCACCCACCTCATGGATCCGATAGTCTCAGGAAGTCTCACCTAATCCACTCCCCTTATCAAGGGGTTGGATGGCAAATAAATATTCCAGTTGTCTCCAAGAAGTTTTGAATGGTGGGCATTCAATTGTCACTGTTTTTATAGTATGGTCCACCTAAGATGTGAATCCGTTTCATTTTTTTTTATCAAGCACTAAAATAAGCTGTAAAAAACAGATGGACAGCATGTAAGGCACATACATCACGGTGGCCCCCACAATCACGGATCGACCCACCCACAGATAGCTTCCCTTGCTGGTATCTAACACCCGAATCAGATTAAATTCAGTTCATGACTCAGTACCAAATAATATTATAATAACAATTATACATTGGATAATAAAGAAGTTCGGAGCAACAGAGAGAGAGAGAGAGAGAGAGAGAGAGAGAGAGAGAGAGAGAATGGGAGAAAATCTAAGAGGGAAGGAGAGAGATCTAAATGGGATTTTTTTTCCTCGCTGGATTGAGAGAAGCTAAAGCGAATGGAGGAGAAAGATCTGATAGGAAGGGACAGAAATATCACAAATGATTTTTTTTTCTTCGCCAGGTGAAGAGAAGCTGAAATGAATGGCTTTTTTTTTTGTTTTTGTTTTTGTTTTTGTTTTTGTCAAGGTCGAGTAGAACACGGGCTAACGGCACTCCGAAATTTGCCGTGAAATCCCTTCATTGAATGCAATTGTGGGCCCTACGCTTAACGCCAATCCCGTTTGAACACGCAACAGTCGGATGCTTAAAGGTCCGACTGGAGTCGGACGCAATCTGCGTCCCTTTGCATCTGTGACAGATATACCCTTGCGGAGGTGTATTGCGCTCCAACAATCCACCCCGGCCTTCGTTGTTGGTGGATATTGATGTTGGCTTTGCCAAGCCCTTAGAGAAGTGTGTGCGCAGATTGGTGGCCTAACAGGATCTGGACACTTGGTTGGCTATACTAAGCCTAGAACCAAAACAAACACAAAGAAAGAAAGAAAATACTTCTTATTGCATTACAATGCTTTCTTGCCTCTACTTGGCTCTTCTAGCTCTTCTTGTTCTCACTCACTCTCTTTTCTCATACTTACAAATGGCTCATGCCACCTTCTTTTATAGTGCTTTGAAAAACACTTAACTCCTAAGTCTCTTGGCCCATAAGACTCTTAGCCTCCAAGACTCTTAACTCTTAAGTCTCTTAGTCACTAAGACTCTTAGCTATTAAGTCTCTTAGTCACTAAGACTCTTAGCTCTTAAGTAAAAGCTGGTTTTGTTTACATATTCCAACATTCGTATCAAGTAAATTTTTAAATGTTAGAACCTTAAAGAACTGCAACAACAATAGGTTTATATATGAAAGCTGAAAATAAATTACAAGAAGATCCACACACACGCACGCACGCACGCACACAGCAGCAGGAGGAGGAGGTTGTGGACAATTTCATGGATGGCTAGTAATTAGAATTTGAAAGAAATCGGGCCAGAAAGCTTGATTGGCCTAAACAGGCACTATAGCTTTCAAGGGTCATAACTTCGCAACAGGTTATCAGATTTGCATGTACAATGTGCCTTTGGAAAGCTATTGACCAGCCTACAACTTGGTAACTGACAGAGTTGGTTGGACCCAAGGGATTTCTTAAAAAAAAAGAAAGAAAGAAAAGAAAAGAAAAAGGGGCTGTTTTGAGGCTCAAATTTTCATTTTAGTTTGCAACTCACTATTTTTAGTAAGATATGTTTTTGCTGTCATTAGGGGTTTCAAAGTCCGTTTGTGGTCCAAAGTCTTTTTTTTTTAGTTACCTAAGTTTTGTTTACAAGTCTGCGTAGGATTAGATGTCTTTTACTACTTTTAGCAAGTTTACTATTTGGAAAACTTTACTACAGGAAAGCCTTCCATTTTGAGTTGGATTAGGAGCCTAGAACCTCTTTTGCTTATATAAGCACATCAGACACATTGTATTGTAATCCATATGCTTTCGTTCATTCAATAACATTATTTTTAATCTTGTTATAGAGATTTCTACTCTTCTTATGGATTGAAGGATTATTGGAGGGACAAAAGCGTGAGCAAAACAAGATGAAAGAACACCATTTCAACAACATTGAAGGAATGTGAGTTATATACTTATATCACATATAGAAGGCCGAAGACGTTTGTATTAACAATTAAAGCAATTAACTGAATTAAGGAATATTGGAACGAGTACAATATGATTACACTGAATTGTAGCCAATAAAAAACACAAAGAAGTAAGACATTAAATTCTATGGAACATACCAAAACCATGGCCCTTCTTCATTCTATCACCAATATCCCTTCCAAAGCCTCCTCCAAAACCATAAGTGTAATACCCCGAATATTTTGGCGCACGAGTAAGTACACGAGTGCATGTTCACACGTGAAAAATTTAAATTCTAGGCCGTGTTGTTCACACGCATACACACACGTATATACTTTTATACGCATTCTAACACTTTTTAAGGGCTTTGAAGACTCAGTATACTCAGCTAAATCAATAAACTGACCGTTAGAATGATCTATCGTTGCTAGACCGGAAGATCTAACCGTTCACTCCGATTTTGAATTATGCGAACAATGTAAACCCGCCGTACATCATCCTGTACACATGTCTGTCCATAAATATGACCTGTACATCGTGTCCGTCACAAGGAATATGCTTAGACCAGTGATTTCTTGGCCCTATGAACCTGTTCGGGTGTGTTTGTAACACCCTAGGATTTTAGAATAATTTAAATTATAATTTAGTTAATTATTTAATAAATTAAATAACTTGAAATATTGATAATTTAACATATGGTCCGTTTATTAAAGTTGCTTAGAATAAACTCTAGAACAGCATAAAAGTGATAGATTTCACAAAACTCGTAAATTTACAATAATTACGAAAATGCCATTAGTTAAACTTAAGTTAGACCACCATTTTTAAGTTTTATGATTTATGGCGAACACTTTCATATGAAACTTCATATACTAGTTCTAGGACATAATTTAATCATACACGTCAAATTTCAGCGCTCCAATCATCCTACAAATGCCCTAATCAGAAATTGGGCCATAAGTGGGCCACCGTAGCTCGGATCTGCCTCATTTTTCTCGTCAGTGGGTAATTTATTGTTATCCACATGTTGGATGGAGGATACTATCTCGAACCATTCAAAGTGGGCCATACTTGTGAGTGGAGTACTGAAAATGCATTACGGCGGTGCGTGTAATCAATGTAAAAAGGAAGTCCTTCTTTCAACGAAACTTCCAGCGGACGCTGTTACAGCGTCCGCCCGCTGTCGATGGAGGGACTCCATTGGATCATCAGGGTGGGCCCCATGGTTTGATCCACACCGTCCATTCAACTCCTCTCCAATGTATGACCTTACGTATGATGGATTTCTATACAACGTTGCCTATTCAATGTATGTTAAACCATCGTTTTCAACCAATACGAACTTAGATCATCAAAATTCGGGTCTTTGCAATGCATCGACATCCAGGATCATTTGTACTAGGGTCGTGTGGACCCCACCTACCTTTCCAACAATTCCCATGTGGCGTTGGACGCAAGAAAGAAGAGACGAATCCTTCTTAGACTTGGAATCTCAAACCAATTACGCACCCATCGCAGGCACTCCTTACTCAGCTATAAAACCAACCGTCCGTTCCTCCTTTTAGAAAAACGTTAGAGAGAGAGGGAGAGAGAGAGAAAGAGAGAGAGAGAGAGAGAGAGAGAGAGAGAGAGAGACTCCATTAATGGTGGATTGTTGCTAGGAGGTTCTACTAGGAGGTTTCTTCAGCAAGAAGAAGAAAGAAAGAGTAAGAAAGAAAGAAGAAAGAAAAAGAAGAAGAAAAGAAGAAAGAGAGAGAAAGAAGAAAAAGGAAGAAAGAAAAGAAAAATTGCTGCTGAGTTAACTCAGCGAGTTAACTGGACTCCAACTCATTGACGTGTTGGTAACACTTGGTCCAGCAATAGGTGAGTGATTCATCTCAGAAACTTCTAGTTGATTTCTATATTCATGTGTGTGTTATTCTTTACGTTCAATTTCCAACTCTCTTTGTTATTTTGTGTAACGGATCTTAGGTAAAGATCTCTTCTTCAATCTCTTTCTAAATTGAGTTTAGAATAGCATCTTTGATCCTAGGCAAAGGATCCGTCTTTCTTTTCCATCCTCCCAGTCTTTCTTTCCATATTCCTTTCTTGTTGGTTCTTTTCCTCAATTTCTCTTTCTTGTTGTGCAAATCAAAATTTTAAGAATACGTTTGACTTAGGCTACATACTTATGATATTAACGATATACAACCCTGGGTATTTGAGATATTATCAAAATTCTACATAGTATTATCCTTACACTTTTTAATAGACAATAACTTAGGGTTTAAGTAAAGAGACACCCTAATGAAGTTAATGCATGCATGGTGTGATTGGATTGAATATTGAATTGCATTGTATGCTTGATAAATGCTTCCATTACTCATGACATATACATACATTTATACACTGTGACAGAACAGGAGCATGGTTGATTTGACTCCTGACGTGCATGGTTGATTTGCCGCCTCGCTGTACCGGTTAGGTGAGCATGGTTGATTTGCGACAGGTTCCTAATATTCAGTGGCAGCGAGTTCTGGTCGTTTCACTTATTGAGCATGGTTGATTTGCTCAGTTGGATCAGTGGTGCATGGTTGATTTGCCCACTAGCGTGCATGGTTGATTTGCCGCCTCGCTGTACCGGTTAGGTGAGCATGGTTGATTTGTGATAGGTTCCTAATGTTCAGTGGCAGCGAGTTCCTAGACGTTTATTGCTCTCACACGTCATAACATAAATGACATGATGATAATTATGTTCCATTTATAATGAATCATAAAGTGTATCAATCATAACCTCATCCTCGTATATTTCATATAATTCTATCCGTTGATGATTCACATCCTATCTTTTATTAACTGAAATATTACCTGTGATGGAAATGACCTCACTGGGCTTTTAGCTCACCAAAATCACCACAGTTCTTGCAGGTTTTCAGGAGGAAAAAGATGTAGATGGAGCAGAGTATTTAGATGGTCATATGTTATTCAAACGCCAACCGTAGTCGATTTATTTTGTAAAATTCAATGTAATAAAACATTAGTGGAAAAGAAACTTTATATTTGAGATTTATTTTAGTTATGTGATGTGTGGAATGGAATCTCAAAGAATCTATGCTCGAATTTTCAATTCACACCCTGGAACTCGGGCTTTGGGTTGTTGTACTCAGGTTCTGAATTTCGTGGCGTGACAATAAGTTCCTTTTGTTTTCCTATAGGACCAATCTAGAATGGTGAAGACTAAGAGTGGGAAAAAAAAAAAACATGTTGGCAACGGAAATACCACATCATATCAGAGAACGCGTAGAAGGGACAATGTCTCACCATTGCATGTCCAAAGCAGGCGTATCAACTAATGCCTTGATCTTCCTATCTTCCTCAGCCTTTGATTATTTTCCACCTTCCTTTCTCAGCTTTACTTTGATAATTTTGCACCAGATTGCTCGATTGCACTGGCACCACTTCCGCAATAGCAAAGAGATCATTCCCAAAATCATATCCTTCTGACTCTTCAGGCTGGAAAGCAAAACAAATAAATAATTATTTTGGATTTCCCACTTCTTATCATTCCTTGCAACCATACAGAACAGAGAATTCTTCGAAAATCGGTGTCTAAAATGACATTGCCAAACCAGTCCACTAAAGAGTCTTACATTTAGAGATGGAATGTCAGATGGATTGTGAAACTTCTTCGACCTTGCTCTCCCTGCTGCCAGTAAACAGATCCAAGCTTTCACAAATAAAGACTCAAGTACCAAAAACACTGAGAATGTAAGCCAGGAAAAAGAAAGGCCAAAACAGAATTCACTATTTACCATGGGTTGAAAGTGAAACGCATATAAATGCAAAGAACAAACTAAGTGAATGATCAAGATTCAGAGTGAGATGTATTACTCTTCTCGTTTTATAACAATGCGCATGCGAGGCAGTCCAGGAACCCGGGAAACTAATACAGACGTATTTCTTGGTACCAGCATTTCTTCATCAGTATAATCTGAAACAAAACAAATCATACCACAAAGACTGAAAAATAATACAGACAAGGTCTGAACAATGACACATATCGCCAACCAAATAAACTTTAGAGAAATCATCATTATCGTCATCATCGTCATCATATAAGCCTTATCCTAACTAATTGTGGTCGGCTACCGAATCATGTTCCGCCATTCCACTCTTTGAAATGTTAGATTGTCAAGATTAATGAGAAAAAAGTTGAGGCCAAATGCTAACACTGACTGCCAACATGAAGCAACCCCCCCTTTATCTAGCTCGGGACCAGCAATGAGAGCACAAAACTCCCACCAGCAATGTGATTGCAAAACTGTGGAAAATAATAAAATCTTAACACCTAGGATTATCACCAATTGCAATTGGCATTTTGACTATAGGAATTTCTGACCAAATACCCTGAGTATGATCATCCCAACCCCTTCTATGGATGAGGAGATAAAGGAATGCTACCATGATGCATGATCAATTCATGGACTTAACATGAGGTGCACACCAAAGCATCTGAACAAACACTAACTTGACCGTTGATTCAATGGGCTACCATGTGTCTGCACCTGAGAAGGCAATGAGATAGACTATGGTAACTTTCCAATTAGTGAATCTCACACATCCTCACGGTAGCACTAAATTAATGCTCCCAATCACACAAACTTTGGGATGTCTATTATGGCGATTCACTTCATAGGCACTTCTCTTTATCATAGCTCTAAAGCTCACTGACTCAACTAGAAATTTGGCCCAGTAAACTCAACTCAGCGAGATTTTGAGCCGAGACTCTCGTAAAAGTCTCTTGGAAACTTGGTTATAGGCATCACTCAATCCTGAATTGGGAAAATTCGTTGAATTGACTAGAGCACTGGGTTGACTCGAGGCAACTTGTAACGTCTCCAAGTGAGTCACATAGTGAGTCACAGAGCTACTGCTAATAAAAAGTATGGAACTCAAGCCTACAACCTAACCCAGAGGGAGAGAAGCACTTAACTAACACATCAACTAGCTGCTACATAAAAATGCTTCAATTTTATACTGCTTGATCCTAGTTCTAACTATTTAAAATATCTATTGCCATACCTAACATGTTTAATTACCATAAATTAAATAGAATTTTCTAAAGCAAAATTCCTCGCTAATTCGAATTTTACCAAATAATGTCTCCTCGATTGGAGATAACCCAGCAGCGCTTTAGAATGTATAAAATTACCAAAATGCCTCATTTACTTATTATTTATGAAGTATTGAAGTTGGTAATTGTAGGGCCCAATTAACATGTGTATGCCATCCAAGGCATTCCACCAATGCATGAAGAAAAAATATGGTGGATCCAATCATTAGGAAGGCCACACCATAAAAAAATTATTTAATATTCACTTATAGCCCATCCAATGCTGCAACAAACTTCCCCATAGAACAACCCTAGCCATCCGTTTATTGGCTAGAAAAATATCTTTTCAACCATAAGATAGGCAATGAAACATCCAAAAGTAGAAAAGTCGGGATGGGAGGAGATTGTGGTCCATCACTTTCATCCAAAAGTAGAATGGTTGGAACGGGAGGATATTGTGGCAGGTGCATGCCATCAGAATGGAATGCTAACTCTAAATACTTGAATTACTCTTTGGATCTGGTAATCGGTTACCAGAAGGAACACAATTTACTGTTAACTAAGAGTCATGCTACTTGCAGACCAGCATCAACATCAAACATAATGCACATGCCCCAGCTGCTCGTCCACTCCAGGTCCACTCATCATCACAGCTGCATACATATGTAGAATATGGACAGTTGAATATCCTTCTCTCAACTGTCAATTCCTTTCATGCACATGTGGCCACATGATAACCAAACCAACTATATTTGTGAACAGCCGGCAGCGTGCTTGTGAACGGCAAAAGATCAATCAATAAACAACAACAAAAGAGTTAATGAACCCACCTTCATTAGTTTGAGCATTGGTGAGGATAAGGTCATAATCAGTAGATTCAGTACCCTTCCACAAACACTTTGCTTCAAATATTTTTTCTTTCATATTCCAAACTGATATAAAAGGACCATAAACAGGTACGCTTTCATAACATTTTGCGCTTTTAAACTTATAATACATAACATCCATTCTCTTCCTACTATGTTTTTTTTTTTCTTTTCTTTTCTTCCCTCTGCTCAGAAACAATATTTGTACATAAATAATACAAATAAAAAATTCGTATAAGCCACTCTCTCAGAAACAGTACTTGTAAAGTAAAGAATACAAGATTAATTAAAAAAAACAAAAAAAACCTACGTATAATCAATTATTTCTTCTTTCTCTTCTCCTTGCTGCCTTTCCTTCCCTTCTCTTTCCAAAAAAATTGGAACCTCGGATCCACAACAAGTGTAGAATCTCTCTAGTTCTCCCCCTCCGGTTTGAAAGATGCTCGCTCTCAGATACGAGAGATGGGAAAGCTCGCCGGACTCTTGTCGATCAAAGCTCATCTTGAGGAAATTGAAGTCTTGGATTGAATAGAAAACGGATCTTGAAAGATTTTGAAGTCTGAATTGATCAGAAAGAGAGAGAACTCTTGGATTAGGGTTTCTGACGGGCGGAGGAGAGCGATTGATTGATAGATAGATAATCGATAACAGAGGGATATTTATGTACGAGCGTTACCTTCTCCCGCCACAATAGCATGCGAAATCGGATTGCGTACTCAATACGCTTTCATCATATTGAGTAAACTCTATTGGGCCTCCGTGAATGTATGTGATTTATCCACGCCGCTCATCGTCTTTTCAAGATCATTTTAATGGTTGATCCCAAAATTGAAGCACATAGAAAGCTCAAGTGGAGCACACCACACGAAGCAGTGTAATAATGATATGCACCGTTGAAACCTTCCTAGGGCCCACAGTGATGTTATTCTCATCCAACCTGTTCACAAGATCACATTGATATGGATGAAGGGAAAACACAAATATCCGCTTGATCCAAACTTCGGTGGGCCCTAAGAATTTTCAACGGTAGACATTCAATTCATACTGATTCTTGTGGTGTTGTCCACTTGAGCTTTAGATATACTTTATTTTTGGGCTAAGCCCTACTAAAATTATAGGGTAAAATGGATGGACCGAGGGGATAAGATACATAAATCATGATGGGCGCAACTAGGTGGGGTCCACCATGATATTTTTGAGAAATCTACTTTGTCAATGAGAGGCAGATCCAAAACTCGGGCGGACTGCAGGACACAAAACAGTGAGGATCAAAAGTACACTGTTAAAAATGGCGACAAACACTTCATGTTGGAATTAATTGCTGAAAACAGTAGATTAAAATCGAGAACAGAATTTAAATAATAAATTAAAGAAAATAGAACTTATGTGTTTGAGTCGACGCGTGACTGAGTCACTCGGCTTGAAACCAAATCTGCCCTCCTTGGGCCGCGTCCCAAATGCAACAGGATTTCTTGGACAGTTGGCCTCCAGGATACAACGACTATTGCCCGGTCCCAACGGTGCACTCGCTGTACACAGGCTCGAACCAGCGTGCAGAACTTAAACCCGAAGTGATTGACTCACTTGCAAACTCGGTTGACAAACAGTAATGAACCAGAGAGTACTTTGAAGAACCAGAAGGAAAATGGATTTTTCAGAGAGTAAAAATGGATGAGATGACAGGTCTATATATAGACCGAGATAAGGTGCCTAAGCACTGCTTCAAATGGGTTAGGTCCGTTGGGTTTAAACCCAACAGGAGTGACCACCCGAACAGATGCATCTCTCTGGTTTGAAAATTCGCGCAAAAAGACAGGTGCGAGTATACTCAAGGAAAACCGTTTAGCGCGAGTGTACTCTCAATCCCACATAGACCCAGACCCAGACCCAGACCCAGACCCGGACCCGGACCCGGACCCGAGCCCGGCCCGGCACCGGCACCGGCGACGACGACGGCGACGGCGACGGCTACGGCTCGGCTCGGCTCGGCTCGGCCGGCCGGCCGGCGGGCGGGCGGGCGCGCGCGCGCGCGTGTGTGGTCAATGGCATAGATTTGAGCTAATGGCATAGCCCCCCCCATCGGACCAAATTCACATGCCCCCTGAGAAGGGTCTCAAGGGGCTCAAGCCCAATGCCAAAACTCCATCTTATAATTTTAATATTCCTTTTGTTCATTTCCGATGTGGGACTAAAGAGTAGCACTAAAAGAAAAAACTTTTTCAAAAATAGAAACATGGAGGGAAATCCAAATTTGAAACACATTTTTTATTTTAAAATTCATTTAAAATACAACAATCCCCCACATGTTTCAAATTCAAAACACTTCGGTATCAGTTAGAAAAGTTGTGTAATAGTGTCGATGTCTATCCGACTTTAATCGACATTTAGAGTAAGCAAGACAGGTTTACAGGAATCAGGTGACTATCGGTCTTTAACCTGACCCTTTAAGTGTAAACGGCCATACATGCCACTCACACAACTTTTCGGCTACAGCTGGTTCTGCGGTTTGGTGCCATTTTGGCCATGCACCTTTACCTGGATTTTCATGAGTGCTCTAGAGAAACGGCCTATATATTCTCATAGGAAGCGGCCCCACTTCCACACTCATATAGGTGAATTCCATTCCAATGTACACAGCAACTGGATACATACCACTAGTGGTCATGGATTCATTAAGAGTTCAAAAACTCATCCTCTCATACGTTGCTGTTTGCACTGCCTACACCATAGGAAGGGGCAAGTTCTCTGCAGTGCTTCCCAGTCTCCTAGTGTCTTGTTGTTTACCCATTGAACCTATCGCATGGGATCTCCACTTGTATAGGTTGGGTTGCCGACACTGGTAGCTCATTCGGTTAGGCTCAGCCCCATTCCCTTCGATGTTTCCATGACTAATCTTTTAGATAGTCCTTTGGTCAGAGGATCTGCCAGATTCTTTTCTGATCTTACGAAGTCAATAGTTATGACTCCATCATTCAACAAGTGTCTCACAATGTTATGTCGCAGTCTAATATGTCTACTTTTGCCATTATATATCTTACTCTTGGCCCTGGCAATAGCTGCTTGACAATCACAATGTATAGAAATAGCAGACACAGGTTTTGGCCACAACGGTATATCTGTTAACAAATTTCTAAGCCATTCAGCTTCTGAACCTGCTTTTTCTAAAGCGACAAACTCGGACTCCATGGTAGACCGAGCAATACAAGTCTGTTTAGTAGACTTCCAGGATATTGCACCTCCACCAAAAGTAAAAACATATCCACTTGTGGATTTTGTTTCATCTGAATCAGTGATCCAATTGGCATCACTGTATCCTTCTAATACATGAGGATAACCTGTATAACAAATGCCATATGCAATAGTACATTTTAGATATTTCAGTACTCTATTCAATGCATTCCAATGATCATATCCAGGATTATGTGTATATTTACTTAGCCTACCTACTGCATATGCAATATCAGGTCTAGTACAGTTCATCAGATACATTAGGCTTCCAATTAATTGAGAATACTCAAGTTGAGATACACTACTTCTTGTATTCTTTTTGAGATGTACAGTATGATCATATGGTGTACTAACAGGTAAACAGTCAAAGTGATTAAACTTTTTTAGTATTTTCTTAACGTAGTGAGATTGAGACAAAATAATATTATCATCTTTTCTGATTACCTGAATACCTAATATCATACTTGCTTCTCCTAGGTCTTTCATATCAAAGTTAGAAGACAGGAGATGTTTAGTTGAATTAACTAGATCAACATTAGTTTCAAATATAAGCATATCATCAACATATAAACATATTATCACACCATCATTATCAGTGAATTTGCTATATACACATCTATCCACATCATTAACAAGATATCCATTTGACTTTAAGACGTTGTCAAATTTTTCATTCCATTGTTTAGGAGCTTGTTTCAAGCCATATAAAGATTTAATTAGTCTACAAACTTTGTGTTCTTTTTCAGGAGTTATATAACCCTCAGGTTGTTCCATGTAGATTTCCTCTTCTAATTCTCCATTTAGAAAAGCTGTTTTAACATCCATTTGATGTATTACTAGCTTGTATATAGATGCGATTGCTACTAATACCCTAATCGTTGTAATTCTCGTTACAGGTGAGTAGGTATCAAAATAATCGTATCTTTCTTTTTGTTTAAAGCCTTTTGCGACTAATCTAGCCTTAAACTTATCTATAGATCCATCTGGTTTAAGCTTCTTCTTAAACACCCATTTACACCCTATAGGTTTGTTTCCAGGAGGAAGATCTATAAGTTCCCAAGTGTTATTAGATATAATCGATTCTAATTCATCTTTTATAGCTTCTCTCCAGAATGATGCATCAAGAGAGTTAACGGCTTCTGAATAGGTCTTAGGGTCATCTTCTAGTAAGAAGGTAAAGAACCCATCTCCTAGGTTAGTTTCCTTACGAGCTCTCGTACTCCTTCTAGGTTCTAGTTCTTCTTCACAACTAATATCCATACTTTTACTTGTTGAAGTAAGATTTGATCCAATAATGTCTTTTATTTCTACGGATCTAGACTTCATAGGAAAAACATTTTCTAGAAATTCCGCATCTCTAGCTTCTATAATAGTGTTTGAATCTAGAATGTTATCCTTAGATTTCAAGACTAGAAACCTATATGCTGCACTATTTTCTGCATATCCTATAAACACACAATCAGATGTTTTAGGACCTAGTTTTCTTTTCTTGGTTTCAGGTAACCCTACTTTAGCTAAACACCCCCACACTTTAAGGTGTTTGTAACTAGGGGTATGATTTTTCCACAATTCATATGGTGTCTTACCAGTCTTTTTATGTGGTATTCTATTCTGAATATAACAAGCAGATAATATGGCTTCTCCCCACATATTTAGGGGCAAACCAGAACTATTTAACATAGAGTTCATCATATCTTTCAATGTTCTATTTTTACGTTCAGCTATTCCATTTTGTTCTGGTGTGTACGGAGCAGTAGTTTCATGAATTATTCCACTCTTTTCACAAAGTTCTCGGAACTGTGAAGATTCATACTCACCTCCTCTATCTGACCTAAGTCTTCTAATAGTTCTACTAAGTTGATTTTCAACTTCTATCTTATACTTAATGAAAGATTCTAAGGCTTCATCTTTGTTCCTTAGAAGATATACTCTAGTGTATCTAGAATAGTCATCTATGAAAGTCACATAGTATCTTTTGCCTCCTCTAGACATGTGATTCCTAAAATCACCTAAGTCACTATGTATTAATTCTAATAATTCAGAACTTCTGTTAACAAGTTTAAAAGATTTCTTAGCGAATTTGGATTCTATACAAGTTTTACATTTTTCAATGTTATCAATTGTAATATCAGGTAGTAATCCTATTCGTTTCATTCTTTTCAAGGATTCTACATTTACGTGGCCTAGTCTACTATGCCATAATGAAAGAGATTCAACAATATAAGCAGAACTGGATGACATCTTATTATTATCATATGAAACGTTTACAACAAACAGACCATCATTGCAGTAGCCCTTTCCAAGGAAAGTTCCATTTTTTGTCATTACAAGCTTATCAGAATCTATTACTAGTTTAACCCCAGCCTTGTTGAGCAGCGAACCAGAGATCAGATTGCGACGAATATCAGGCACATGTAGCACATTCTTTAGCAACAAAGTCTTTCCTGATGTGAGCTTCAGAAGAATATTTCCTTTTCCAACAACTGGAGAAGATCGAGCATTTCCCATGAACACTTGTTCTTCATCCCCTGTCGCCTGATAGGAGGTAAACATGCTTCGATCCTTACATACATGCCGAGTTGCCCCGGTGTCTAATATCCATTCCATATTGTTTACAAGGAATACTTCGGACACTACAGCGACAATCATGTCCGGATTTTCTTCAGCTTCAGTGAGATTGACTTGTGACTTCGTATTCTTTTTCTTGAGCCTACATTGATTTTCATAATGTCCAGGCTTTTTACAATAGTTACAGGACCCTTTCTTCTTGAATTGTCCATTTGTTTTCTTTTTAAGCCTGCACTCTTTAGAATGATGACCAGGCTTTCCACAGTTGTAACAATTTCCTTTCTTTTTGTTATTTTGTGCCTGACTTGTTTCAACCAGGTTGGCCTTAGATATTGACCCGTTTACTTTCTCAATCTGATCCCTGTTTCTGTTGGCTTCTTCTATTCTTATATGTACGATTATATTTTCTAAAGAGATACCATTTTTCTTGTGTTTCATCCTGTTTTTATATTCTTTCCAGGAAGGAGGTAATTTTTCAATTAGAGCTCCTGATAAGAATACCTCATCTATTTTCATTCCTTCAATTGTAAGTTCATGTACCAGATTTTGATAATCGTGAATCTGGTTCGTGACAGGCTTATCATCTGTCATTTCATAATGAAGGAAATTAGCGATAGCATGTTTCTTAGAACCTGCATCTTCAAGCACGTATTTCTTTTCTAATGCCGTCCAGATGTCCTTAGCAGATTCATAAGAAACATATATATCATATAATTCATTAGACAAGGTATTTAGAATATAATGTTTACAGTTATTGGCATCTCTAAATTCAGTTTCATTGGCTGGATCAACTGTAAATGAATCTGAAAGAATGTAGAAGACCTTTAGAGTTTGCAATGCAAAACTGATCTTTTGTTTCCACCGTTTGAAATTCTGTCCAGCGAACGGTTCGATTTTGGACAGTTCAGTCGTAGGGTTTACTGTGATGGTGGCCATTGATTACAAAAGAAACTGGTTGTGACTCGGTTTTTAACCAGTTATAGAATCAATAAATCAGTTAAACACTGATTTCAGAAAGGTTTAAAGAAGAAGAAAATAATTCTGTTTTCGAACAAGTATTGAAACAGATATCTACTGTTTCCAACAATAATGAATTTGGTTTCAAGATTGTTGGAATTAATTGCTGAAAACAGTAGATTAAAATCGAGAACAGAATTTAAATAATAAATTAAAGAAAATAGAACTTATGTGTTTGAGTCGACGCGTGACTGAGTCACTCGGCTTGAAACCAAATCTGCCCTCCTTGGGCCGCGTCCCAAATGCAACAGGATTTCTTAGACAGTTGGCCTCCAGAATACAACGACTATTGCCGGTCCCAACAGTGCACTCGCTGTACACAGGCTCGAACCAGCGTGCAGAACTTAAACCCGAAGTGATTGACTCACTTGCAAACTCGGTTGACAAACAGTAATGAACCAGAGAGTACTTTGAAGAACCAGAAGGAAAATGGATTTTTCAGAGAGTAAAAATGGATGAGATGACAGGTCTATATATAGACCGAGATAAGGTGCCTAAGCACTGCTTCAAATGGGTTAGGTCCGTTGGGTTTAAACCCAACAGGAGTGACCACCCGAACAGATGCATCTCTCTGGTTTGAAAATTCGCGCAAAAAGACAGGTGCGAGTATACTCAAGGAAAACCGTTTAGCGCGAGTGTACTCTCAATCCCACATAGACCCAGACCCAGACCCAGACCCAGACCCGAGCCCGGCCCGGCACCGGCGACGGCTCGGCTCGGCTCGGCCAGCCGGCCGGCGGGCGGGCGCGCACGCGCGCGTGTGTGGTCAATGGCATAGATTTGAGCTAATGGCATGGCCCCCCCATCGGACCAAATTCACATGCCCCCTGAGAAGGGTCTCAAGGGGCTCAAGCCCAATGCCAAAACTCCATCTTATAATTTTAATATTCCTTTTGTTCATTTCCGATGTGGGACTAAAGAGTAGCACTAAAAGACAAAACTTTTTCAAAAATAGAAACATGGAGGGAAATCCAAATTTGAAACACATTTTTTATTTTAAAATTCATTTAAAATACAACACTTCATACTGGGCATGAATATGCATCTTTATCTAAACCGTTCAGATAGTGGGACATGCTGTAGATGGGCAATATTACCAAAAAGAATCATGCTGATTGGATGGTTATAGGCTTATAGCTTCTGATTGATGGGCATTTCTTTGTTGTTGGCACCCAAATGCAGATAGGGCAGGGCACAAAATCAAAGTGGTTGGATCATTGATGAGTTCTGATTGATGGACAGTTGTTCGCTGAATTGGGACTATACAGGTCTTAGATCTTTTACTGGATCAAAATTTTGGGCAGTTAATGGTAAGGCCCAGCTGATGGAGCATCTATAACTTTCTGCCATTTTTTTTTTTTTTTTTTTAATTTTTTTACCAGTGGTTAGGATTGTCCATTTAGAATGATTCTTAAGAGGAACAACCAATCAAAGGTGAACCACAAATGATGAACGGTCTAGATGAATGATCAGGCTTTGTCTAATTTGATCAATGGTGATTTTGTTTTTCTGGCTAAGCGATCAAAACAAAGTGATTATGGAGAATCTTCGGCAATCAATGGTGGGGCACACATGATTGGTCACCGATCAGACCATTTACGTTAGCTTAATCTAGACTCTCCATTTTGATCCAATGGGCAGGATTTTCCCATCAATGTGATTCTTGAGGGGCGCAGTCTGACTGCCAAGCAAGCATAGGCCTTGCACTACTTAGTATACATTGTTCCGTATTGAATGAGCCGGCTTTGGAGTAGGGCCGGGCCTTGGTCTGGCATATATGGTTCGTTAAGTTAGGTCTGTACAAGCCTGGTCGTCCCAACTTTAGATGTTCATGGGTCCCATCCTACCAACACGCTGTTCTAATCATCACCATTGCTTTCATTTTTCTAAACGTCTATTTCTTTGTGAATGTGAAACCTCCCTCATTAATGGATGAAGTGCATCTGCTTTGGGGGCAGGCTCGTTAGACCCGGCCCAACCAATAGTGGGTCTGGTTCCCAAATTTACAGGCGAATTACTAAATGAGTTGGGTCTGGTTCTTCTTAAAATCACCTCAATCCAACTTGACCCGGACCCAATTTTTAAAAGGTCCGACTCGGGCCATTTTAAATTGGGCACGACCCAGACAATACCTAACCTAGATCCAAGAAAGACTAGTTAATTTAACATTTTTATTTTCGTTTTGATATACAAACTACAAGAATAATTACCCAACTTTCTCTAAAATGTGGTCACACATCCCTACTTATGATAATCTGGACCATGCAAATTGCAGGCCCTGTTAGAGAATCTACTGAATGCCACAGTAACTTGACTGCTAGCCCAACTCGTAGATGCATTGGCGTTTCAAGTTTCAACCGCTGCTATCAGGTTCGAATGCTAAGGAGACACTAACTCCACAATAGGTGCAATGTGTGACTAACAGTGTGGCTGCGTTGTGCAGCTAACAGGGTGACTACCCGAGCCATGAATGGGTTGGGTGTCAGTCCTATGCCAGATATGACCCATGAAATAAATGTCTGGCAATCTTTTTTATTTGGGCCAACATTCAGATCAAATGGGCTCCATCTTTCAGTCATCCAATCGTAAATCTGGTCAGTCTATCTGTGAAGGGGGTGAAAATTCCCCCTCCAACAATCCCACACGTGAAACGAAGTGTAGATTAAAAAAAAAAAAGCAACATGCTTGCAAGCACAAAAATTCTACCCAGTGAGTACATGTACGTCAACCCAAACTTTGCAAATTTTGGGCCGCACCATAGATCGGGGCACCCATCTCTCTCAAACTATGGATGCAGTTGTCACTTCATAGAACGCCTAAGCTTGTGGCTCATTACTTGACATAAGCACTTTTGGTAAAACATTTGAATAAAAGCTTAAAAACTCTCTCAGAAACTATGGATGCAGTTGTCACTTTATAGAACGCCTAAGCTTGTGGCTAATTGCTTGACATAAGCACTTTTGGTAAAACATTTGAATAAAAGCTTAAAAACTCTCTCTCAGAGACTATGGATGCAGTTGTCACTTTATGGAACGCCTAAGCTTGTGGCTCATTGCTTGACATAAGCACTTTTGGTAAAACATTCAAATAAAAGCTTAAAAACTCCATCTCAAACAAGCACACCCCTTTTTGCCTCTCACCTTGGATGTGGGCCATCCATCATATGGAGCCCACCTTTGGTTTGGACTGTCCTATTGCGCAGCACGCCAACAATGCCGGTGAACCGAGATCCAATCTCCATTCTCACCCACAAACGATAAATAGGAAGAATATAATCTAGAAGTAGAATCTAAGTAAACCAACAATCACAAGACAAATTTTACGTGGAAAAACCTCAAAGAAGGGTAAAAAACCATGGTGCAAACTTTCACTATGAAGAAAACAAAATTACAAGCAATACATTTACCTTCTCCGATGCTCTCATGCACAGAGATGGCCTTTTTTGCTAACCTCTCGCATCTTTCTCACCTTGGACGTATAAAAACCCTAATCCCGGATTACACCCCTTTATATAGTAAAACCCGAAAATAGAACTCAAAACAGGAAATCTCGCACTACAAGTTGCGGCCGGTCGAGCGCTCGGTCAAACTTGATCAGGTGCCCGCCCAATACAAAAAACATCCAACGAGTTACAGGTGAAAATAGTCGAATATCGGGCAACCGGTCCACTGACCGTCAGGCTCCTGCCCACCTCCTGGCTGGCCGACTCGTGTGATTGGCTCCACAACTCAACAATCTCCCACTTGGAGACACTGAAAATGCGGTATAAGTTTGATTACCGCTGTTGTAGAAGCAAGAAACAAGTTATCTTGTCCTAGAGGGGGGGTGAATAGGACACTTTTTAAAATTTCTCAACACAAAATATTCTTAGAGCACTTTCATCAAACATCAGATATGCAAACCATAATAGAAGCCCATGAAAAAGAAGTAAATCAGTTCATCCATTCACCACACAACAAGGGATTTTTATAGTGGTTCGGTTATGTACCTATTCCACTCCCGGCTGATCCACTCACTCCTTGAGTGGCCGGATTTCACTATCACTATGGTTTTAAATGAGGTTAACCATAAACCATAACAGCCTACAAAAGGACTTACGACTCAACACATGGATTCATCCTTCCATAGGACTAATCCATGACCACTTAGTCCTACACAAGGGCTTGTCCTACTCAAGGACTTGTCCTACGCAAGGACTCTACCGAGTTTGGGTCTTCAAACTCTGAAACCCAAATCTCAACTCGAGGAGGTTTCTTGGACTCGAAAGACTAAAGATACTTAGCTGATTGAGTCCCTTGATGATGCCTTTGTTGAAGATGCTTCAGCTTGTACGGAAGACGTCTTCTTCAGCTCCCTCGATCAGCAACCTTGCTCCGGATGACCCATTGTAGTTTCCAAGGTGAGGGATTGAGGTTAGGTTGAGGCTATTTTGGGATATGGCTTTTATATGAGGAAAGCTTCTACCTAAACCACCATTAATGGCATTGATGACAAGCAAATGTCTATGAGAGGTAGGTCAAGATGCCATTAAAGAGGAGTTGAGTTCATGTTTCAATCCAAGCTTTGAATGCTTAATCAATGTTGGTCAGATCAACATGGATTGAAGAATGAACTCAACAGATCTAAGGGTTTGGAAGAAGGGGTTCTCAAGAAGAAGGCTCACTCAAACCCTAGATGGTGCTCAAGGTGTATTTTGCAAGATCCAACCGAGTTCTATAAATAGATTATGCCCTTCAACGGTCAGAAAACGGTCAGCTCGATAGGTTCCGATTGATCGGACATAAGATTTAGTCAAATTTGAATTTTGCTTGAAAACAGGTTCTCCGATTGATCGGACTTGGTTCCGATTGATCGGAACACCCTGTCCGATTGATCGGATAGGTGGTCCGATTGATCGGAGTTTCTTCCAGAGAGATGATGCAATTTTTTCTGGAAATTCTTCCGATGGATCGTACCTATGTCCGATGGATCGGACAGACCTCCGATTGATCGTAAAAGAGTCCAGAGAGTTTTTCAAAGTTTACTGGACAAATGTACGATTGATCGGACATACTGTCCGATTGATCGGAACACACTGTCCGATGGATCGGACATACCTCCGATGGCTCGGAAAAGTGTCCAGAGAGTTTGCAATGTAACTGGACTATTTTCCGATGGATCGGACACATTGTCCGATTGATCGGACATCTATCGGAATATTCTCCGATGGATCGGGTATGTATCGGAGAGTGCAGACTGAAATATTTTCAATTTTAAGGAACTTTCTGCAACCAAAAACCTATCCATTGCTGATCTAAATGGAAGGTGAGCTATAGATGGTGCTAAGGGTGAGCCTAGAAGGGACTTGGGCCATCTATAGAAGATTTTTTAGGATCAAAGGTTTGGGGTGAAAAGGCTAGAGGCTGACTTGATCTTCGAGAAGCTTCTGTCTTCAGCCGCAAGGGAAACTGTCTTCAGTTGCCAGGGACTCAACGACACACTAACCATGGTAATTGACAAATCTTTGCATTAACAATCTCCCCCTTTGTCAATTACCAGACAAAACCAAACCTATGCAAGTCTTGGTCCATACCACAGACTTTATCCTAGACACCAAAAATCAAAATACATCATGTCGAAAGAAATAAAAACTTTATACATAGACATGACTCATTACATACAAAATGTACAGACTCAATGTACAAACTTGGCTTCATATGAACTCCCCCTTTGTCCCTGCACACAAAAGATCAACAAAAAGATAACCTGGATCTTTTGGTGGGATAAATTCTCCCCCTTTTTGTCAGTGATTGACAAAGGTTAGTAAAATGAGAATGCAGCATATATGTCATAGACGCAAGGAGGAAAGGAAACATTATCGAGCCGAGAGAGGAAGCCAACACACACATGGTCATGCAAGGATATACAAGTATATGACAGTAAGCACAGAGGGCTTATAGCCCAGGCAACCAACCTCCCCTCCTGAAATGTATATCATGACCAACAAACCATATATATACAAAAACCAAAAGAGAGCAAGAAGCCCACCAGGAATGAGCAATGTCGCACAATAATATGTATATATATGCAGAAGATACCCAAAAAGAATGATCAACAGATATAATAGCATAACAAGAAAAGACATAATGATCATCATGATATCCAAATACTGAGCATCCAGAAGATCCAAAAAGTATCCAAAAAACATAGCCAAAAAGTATAACCGGCCGTCAATCCAAAAAGATGTCAATGAAAAGATGCACCAATCAATACAACAATCAACGTCGCTCCAAAAAGATATCAGCGACGACTAAACTCTAGGAACCCTAGCTGAAAAGGTAGGCCGCTATGGAGCAGGGCCAGAGACGTCATCGCGACGGCATGATAAAGCTGAGGTGAGGCTCTGGACAGCAGCATGAATAGACTGCATCAAGCTCTCGAGTCGCGACAGCCGCTCACCATGCTGGGCAAGGGCACCCTCCACGCGATCTAATTGAGCAGAGATCTGCTCCGTGCTGGGAGGAGGAGGAGCCGAGGAGGCGTCGGACTGTAGACGCCGCTTGACTGAGCGACGAGCTGGGGCAGGAGTCGGTGATGGAGCAGAAGACCCGCTGCGGGTGTCAGCCGACACCTGTCTAGGAGTGTGCGAGAAATCCCGATCTTCTACGTCATCCTCTTTTGGAAGGGTCATCTTCTTGATATTGAGGTCCCTGAATGTGCGACGAGGAATGGGGTGGACCACAATATCTGTAAATCCGCACTCGTGCCCTAATCTAGTAATGAGCCACCCGAACGGAATGGTGTTGCGGTTGTGTGGCAGGGCGTCCAAAATATGATGCAAGATGATGGATGGGAGACACAGGCGCGTCCCATGACCAACGTGGTACAGCAGATTGACCATATTGGCAGTAAGGTCGGACTTGTTTGTACTGCGGGGATAGACATTGGTGCTGAAGATCTGATGGAGCACACGAAACCTATTAGACATTTCAGATGCGCGGAGAGCACTACCATCGATCCACTCCGGATTTGGACCCCGACATAAGTAGCGAGTCCAATCAGCCCTAAGTGAAGTATCAAATAGATTGTCATTGGGTTGCGGGGCTGTGGACACGGGAACACCAATCAGGGCGGCTATTGTGTGGGCTGTGACCTGGACGACCCGGCCGCCGACAATAACCTCACATGAGGGAGGGTTGCCAACAGGATTGATGATTTTAGATAGAAATGTATAGACCACCTCGGGATGGGCGACGCCGCCAAAACGAAGTACAGGATCCCACCCAATCTGAGCAAGAAGAGCAGGAATGCCGAAGGGCTCCACGCAGGACTCAGTGACCACTCTCTCATAGATAATGGTGCGTGATTGAAACCGAGAGAGAGAGGCTGGACTCTCAGGCTGAACAGGAGGTGCAGCAGGTGGAGGAGAGCCCTGAGAGGGTCGAGAAGTTTGCAACTTCTTGGTCCTGGCAGTGGTGGATGGCCCAGCTGCCATCTTGGACTTGCCTTTTGCGTCTTTAGGCATGATGTAGCAAGCTTGGAAAGAGGATTCAACCAATGTAGACACCAAGATGGACGGAAAACACTTCAAATCCCTAGGAATGATGATCTGATAGAGGAGAGGGACAGAAGATACCAACCGGATAGCCAAAAAATCAAACCACCAGCTTGAAGGATCTTACCGAGGAGATGTAAAGACCTATTGGAGCTGCAAATGGGGATTCAGGAAGACTCAGCTGAACTCTAGACCGTCCGGATGGAGATGCCCTAGCAAAAGGGGCTGAGAAATGAGAGGAAGAGAGAAGAAATGAAAACCGACTGAATAGGGCTCGCGTATTTGACTGTTGATCTGCCGATATTTCCGATTGATCGGACGATGTGTCCGATCCATCGGAAATGCCCCCAGTGGGATTTTCAACACTAAACATTTTTTTTTCTTCAGCAAATGATGTCCAGCTAATTTGGTACGAGTGTGAGCATGACAATATCAATAATTACCAACAAAAATGAGGCTAATTCCTCAGATATACCTATAAGCACATGAGTGTCCATTTTGCTAGAATGAGCACACACCGATAGACTTCCGAAGGTGTTCAAACCTTGTGGAATCTAGCGGTTTCGTAAGGATGTCGGCCAATTGCCTCTCAGTTTGAATGTATTCAAGATTAATCAGTTTTTCTTCAACGAGTTCTCTTATAAAGTGATGCCGGATGTCGATATGCTTGGTTCGAGAATGTTGAACCGGATTTTTTGAGATATTAATGGCGCTTGTGTTGTCACAAAAAAGCGTCATTTCATCCTGATTAAGACCATAATCCTTCAACATCTGCTTCATCCAAAGTAGTTGAGCACAGCAACTTCCGGCAGCAATATATTCAGCTTCAGCGGTGGACAAGGAGATGGAGTTTTGCTTTTTGCTATGCCAAGCAACTAAGCAATTTCCGATGTAAAAGCAGCCACCGCTAGTGGATTTTCTGTCATCCATATTTCCGGCCCAATCGGCATCGGAGTACCCCGCAATGATGGTTGAGGTGTCAAAGGGGTACCACAAGCCATAATCAGTGGTGCAGGCCACATATCTAATCACTCGTTTTACAGCAATGAGGTGTGATTCCTTAGGATCGGCTTGAAATCTAGCACACGCCCCTACACTAAAGGCGATATCGGGTCTACTAGCTGTGAGGTAGAGAAGACTCCCAATCATACTTCTATATAGATGTTGATCAACACTAGTGCCAGATAAGTCTTTAGAAAGTTTAATGGTGGTGGCCATAGGCGTGGTGTGTGATCGACCCGAGTCTAACCCAAATCTCTTGACCAAGTCTTTTGCATACTTAGTTTGGTTGATAAAGATTCCATTTTTCAGCTGTTTAACTTGCAATCCTAGGAAAAAATTTAGTTCGCCAACCAAACTCATCTCAAATTCAGATTTCATTAATTCAGCAAATAAGTCAGAGAATTCTTCACAGTTAGACCCAAATACAATATCATCAACATAAATCTGAGCAATGAGAAAGGAATCAGCCGTCCTTTTAACAAATAGGGTTTTATCAACACTCCCCCTAACAAACTGGTGAGCAATAAGAAATTGAGTAAGACGTTCATACCATGCTCGGGGGGCTTGTTTTAACCCATAGAGAGCCTTTTTCAATCGGTAGACTCTTTGAGGGTAACTAGGGTCCACAAACCCTTTTGGTTGTTCAACATAAACCTCCTCATCAAGTATACCATTTAGAAAGGCACTCTTCACGTCCATTTGAAATAATTTGAATTTAAGAGCACATGCTATGGACATGAGAATTCGAATGGATTCGAGTCTAGCTACCGGGGCAAAAGTTTCATCAAAATCAATTCCCTCAATTTGAGAGTACCCTTGAGCCACGAGACGTGCTTTGTTCCGAATCACATTGCCAGATTCATCTGTTTTGTTTTTGAAGATCCATTTGGTTCCAATGACATTTTTCTCATTTGGTCTTTCAACTAGAAACCAAACATCATTTCGGGTAAACTGTTGAAGTTCCTCTTGCATAGCAAGTATCCAAAATTCATCATTGAGAGCTTCATTTATATTTTTTGGTTCAATTTTTGAAGTGAAGCACACATGACTGTTGATGGCCTCAAGTTGTCTTCTAGTCTTGACTCCAACATCCGGATCTCCAATGATTTGATTGACGGGATGATCCTTGACATGTGGAGTATTTCCCGAAGCTATTGAGGCATTGGGAGTGGGAGATTTTTCATCAGGTTTACCTATGTGGCACGGTTCTCCCACTTCATCATCATCAAGTCTTGTGTCTTCCTTGGATTGGTCATCAATGACAACATTTATGGATTCTTGAGTTGTTTTAGTCCTTGTATTGTACACTCTATAGGCCCGACTATCAGAAGCATATCCTAGAAATATTCCCTCATCGCTCTTAGAGTCAAATTTTCCTAAATTTTCTCTATCTCGAAGGATGTGACATTTGCTACCAAAGACCCTAAAGTACTTAATGTTTGGGACTTTTCCATTCCATAACTCATATGGGGTCTTATCTAGGCCAGCTCTCAAGTAGACTCGGTTAATGATGTGACAAGCTGTATTCACTGCTTCGGCCCACAGATTTTGAGCTATATTTTTGCTGTTCATCATGACTGTGGCCATTTCGAGTAGAACTCTGTTTTTCCTTTCTGCTACTCCATTTTGTTGGGGAGTTTTTGGGGCTGAGAATTCATGCTTGATTCCCAAATTTTCACAGAATAGTTCAAAGCGCCCATCCTCAAATTCCCCTCCATGATCACTCCTAATACGTTTAACTGTGCATTCCTTTTCATTGTGGAGTCGTCTCATGAGTTTCTCAAATTCCTCGAATGTATCCGACTTTTCTTTCAAAAATACAACCCATGTATACCGGGAATAGTCGTCAACAATAACGAAGAAATACCTCTTACCTCCTTGACTCATTACTCTTGTGGGGCCTACAAGGTCCATATGGAGTAGGTCAAGGGGTTTTGATGTAGCGATGATGGATGTCTTCTTATGTGCTACTTTAATTTGTTTACCTTTCAAGCATTCAGCACATACTTCTTTTGGTTTCTTCCCAATCTTTGGTAATCCTCTCACCAATTTCTTCCTACTTAGCTTAGCAAGGTTCCTGTAGTGGACATGACCAAGCCGTTGATGCCATAATTCAGTATCATCATTAATAGCCATGTGGCATACGGCGGATGGTCCCTCATCACCCTTGTTTTCAATCACATAGCAGTTATCTCCAGTGCGAAACCCTTTTAATATTAATTTTCCAGTTTGGTCCATAATTTCGCACATCTCTTTGGAGAATTTCACGGAATGCTGTTCATCACATATTTGAGAGATGCTTAACAGATTATGTTTCAAACCGTCAACACATAGAACATCCTCAATTTTGGGCAATCCTGGCCCGGTGATGGTTCCCTTTCCAACAATCTTGGCAATACTCCCATCTCCAAAGGTAACAGACCCACCATCAAATTCAGCATAATCACAGAACTGAGTCTTGTCACCTGTCATGTGTCGGGAGCATCCACTATCAAGATACCACCTAGTGTTTCTTCCGGCTCTAAGGGCTGTATGAATAACTAAGCATTTGTTCTTAACTACCCATTTAGAGACTATCCTTTTTGGAGAACTAGGTTTCTTGGTAGATTCTAGGGATGTCATTGGTTGGGCACAAGTTTTTGAGGTTTTCTCTCTCATCAGCTCCATGGTTTTTTTGTTCAACTGTTTTACCATTTCTAGGAGCTCTTCCATTCTTTTGTCTTTCTTTGGTGGAGTGGGATAATTCTTCCTCATGTTTGGAGTTTGTTTAGGAGGACTCCACATCTGATTCATCCTTTTACCGGTAGGTACAAATTTACCTTTCAAGTTCCGAACCGGATTCTTAAGGACCAAGCATTCAAACTTTAGATGACCAACATCTCCGCATGCATGACATATAGGTGAATTTCTCTTAGTAGTGCTTCCTGATGCATTCCTGGTCTTTTTAGGTTCTGGGTTACTAACCTTAGTTGGCTCATTATATCCTAGCCCCCTTGTGTTCCTACAAGGTTTACCTGACTTAAGGATATCATCAAGTTTTTCTCTACTTTGGGCAAATCTTTCATTGAGTTGACTTTCTTGATTAAGCTGCAAGACTAAACACTGATTTGTAGATTTTGCCTTTTTCAGCTCATCTTCTAGGGTATTAATTTTGTCTTGTGCTGCTTTGTTTTTTTTTTCCAATTCACAGATCTGATGGTAGAATCCGTGGTTTTCTCTCTTCACTTCTTGCATTTCATCAGCCAGTTTGTTGTTTTCAATATTAGCTTGGCTCAACTTCTTGGTAAGAAGGATGCTTTGACGGAATAGCTCATCATAGGCAACTTGCAAACCTTCTTTATCATCCTCGTCATCATCGGAGGATGTCATATTGTGTTCTGATTGCTCATGATCATTATCGCCTTGTAAGTCTGGGACAATCTCAGAAATAGAGGCCATCAGAATTTCAACTGATCCTCTCTCATCACTTTGATCTTCTTCTGTTTCTGAATCAGTACTCTCAAGGTTGTCCCATGTGGCTGCCATAGCTTTCTTTTTGAATTTTTCTTTGGCAGGAGCTTGACATTCAGAGGCAATATGACCATAGCGACCACAGTTGTAGCACTTGGGATCTTTTGGCTTGTTGTAAGATTTTCCTGTATAGCGCTTTTTGTCAAAAGATTTGCTATTCTTGTCAACCCTCTTTCCTTTGTTTTTGAAGAATTTTCTAAATTTCTTGGCCATAAGAGCCATTTCATTCATATCCAATTCTTCATCACTATCAACTTCAGATTCTTGTGTAGTGTGTGAAGTTTTTAGCACGGTGTTTCTACTTTTTGGGGATTTCTTGAAATGAAGTTCATGGGTCTGTAGAGATCCTAGTAAATCTTCTATTTTCATAGTATCAATATCTCTACATTCCTCAATAGTTATGACCTTGGAAGAGAATCGTTCGGGTAAGGATCTTAGAATTTTCTTACAAATGCGCGGGTCCGAAATTCTCTCTCCCAATCCCCACATAGCATTGGTGACATCACTCAAACGGGTGTAAAAGTCCATGAAGTTCTCATGTTCTTCCATTTTCATATTTTCAAACTGAGTTGTCAATAGCTGAAGCTTTGACCTCTTGACTGTACTAGTCCCTTCATGTGTAGTTTCAAGGATGTCCCAAGCTTCTTTGGATGTTGTGCAATTACAAATTCTTTTGAACTCATCCGCTGAGACGGCACAAAAGATGGCATTGAGTGCCTTTGCATTGCTAATGTATCTCAGTTTTTCAAGATCAGTCCATAAGTCATCAGGTTTGACTGTGGTGGTTGTGACACCCTCTAAGGTAGTGTTAAGAGGGGTATTTCATATTTGATTTCCACAGACCTCCATGTTGCATGGTCCAATGATTGCAAGAAAACTCTCATCCTTGCTTTCCAATATGCGTAGTTTGATCCATCAAAATATGGAGGCTTGGAAACCATACTGGAATCCCCTTTTGACATGATTTCAAGCTTCTAGAGACGGATCACACTCCGGGCGGTTACGCCTTTGAGGAGGAACCCGCTCTGATACCAATTGAAAATGCGGTATAAGTTTGATTACCGCTGTTGTAGAAGCAAGAAACAAGTTATCTTGTCCTAGAGGGGGGTGAATAGGACACTTTTTAAAATTTCTTAACACAAAATATTCTTAGAGCACTTTCATCAAACATCAGATATGCAAACCATAATAGAAGCCCATGAAAAAGAAGTAAATCAGTTCATCCATTCACCACACAACAAGGGATTTTTATAGTGGTTCGGTTATGTACCTATTCCACTCCCGGCTGATCCACTCACTCCTTGAGTGGCCGGATTTCACTATCACTATGGTTTTAAATGAGGTTAACCATAAACCATAACAGCCTACAAAAGGACTTACGACTCAACACATGGATTCATCCTTCCATAGGACTAATCCATGACCACTTAGTCCTACACAAGGGCTTGTCCTACTCAAGGACTTGTCCTACGCAAGGACTCTACCGAGTTTGGGTCTTCAAACTCTGAAACCCAAATCTCAACTCGAGGAGGTTTCTTGGACTCGAAAGACTAAAGATACTTAGCTGATTGAGTCCCTTGATGATGCCTTTGTTGAAGATGCTTCAGCTTGTACGGAAGACGTCTTCTTCAGCTCCCTCGATCAGCAACCTTGCTCCGGATGACCCATTGTAGTTTCCAAGGTGAGGGATTGAGGTTAGGTTGAGGCTATTTTGGGATATGGCTTTTATATGAGGAAAGCTTCTACCTAAACCACCATTAATGGCATTGATGACAAGCAAATGTCTATGAGAGGTAGGTCAAGATGCCATTAAAGAGGAGTTGAGTTCATGTTTCAATCCAAGCTTTGAATGCTTAATCAATGTTGGTCAGATCAACATGGATTGAAGAATGAACTCAACAGATCTAAGGGTTTGGAAGAAGGGGTTCTCAAGAAGAAGGCTCACTCAAACCCTAGATGGTGCTCAAGGTGTATTTTGCAAGATCCAACCGAGTTCTATAAATAGATTATGCCCTTCAACGGTCAGAAAACGGTCAGCTCGATAGGTTCCGATTGATCGGACATAAGATTTAGTCAAATTTGAATTTTGCTTGAAAACAGGTTCTCCGATTGATCGGACTTGGTTCCGATTGATCGGAACACCCTGTCCGATTGATCGGATAGGTGGTCCGATTGATCGGAGTTTCTTCCAGAGAGATGATGCAATTTTTTCTGGAAATTCTTCCGATGGATCGTACCTATGTCCGATGGATCGGAGAGCCCTGTCCGATGGATCGGACAGACCTTGTAAGACCCGTACCCTTATTTGCCCTCCGTACGCTTATTTTTCCGGTGCCGGTACGTCCCGGACGGATCAGATTAGCGA